>LPNX010720481.1:253963-287391 GCA_001517045.1 Pseudotsuga menziesii | reverse complement strand
CCGGAATCGATTTAGGAAGCGTTTTTTTGGCGATTCGGAAGCTCGATTCCTAGTCGATTCCTGGCGATTCCTAATTCGGGCAGGGAGCGTTTTATAGACAGAGGAGGGACGGAATCGTTTTAGGAATCGCGATTCCTAGTCGATTCCTAGGCGATTCCTTTGGAATCGCGATTCTGGAGCGGGTTCGAAGGGGGGGGGGACGATTCCCCGCAACCCTGATTTTGAGGTTCACATCATCTTTACGATCGAAGCATCTCTGATAAGTTGACTCCATAGGCACTGGTTCTTTCTTTTACGCATTATTGATAATCTGGGCCATCTGTCCATTGGATATTTTGATTAAAAGTTTATATCTGTGAATGCTTTATCATTTCGTGAGTTCTCAAATTATTGTCTATCTTCTAATTCTTGTGATAGCAACGTGGATTGCTTTGTCTTGTGTTCAGAATTCATAATAAATAAACATATTTCATCATAATAACTCCTAAACAACACCTATCCGCATCCGTAACCATTAAAAACACTTAAACAACTTAAGAGCCATAGAAAACTCTTTGTTAGGGACTACCCCGCTTGGCTTCGTTAGGAGTTAGCCTAAACGAAGGAGCTAAGAGTACGTGACAGTACTTGGCTCTGTGCTTGCCCCCAAGGTCACACGTCTCCCACTTTCCTAAGTGAGGAGACAGCTTTCGAAAAGTTTCTACTGCTGGTGTGCAATCGGCGGACAACACGACCAATATACCGAATCATTTGTCCCTGTCCCTTCTTGTCCATTTTTATCAACCAATTTATTCCATTGTTGGGTGGCCCTTCTTTTCCTTCGAATTGGTGTTTCTTTTCACCCCTGCTCTGTATCCCCTCCTTGTATCTTCTGGGATACCTGTGAGGATCGAACATGCTAGTTTTGGCTCCTTGTCCAAATCCCCTAGGGCTCATCCTACCTTTGTCTGGAGGTCTACCCAAAAAGCCCTTCGCACACCATTATTCCTTCCTTGACTTCTTATGTGTTGCAGTTGTCCATTTCCTTGTGCTAGTCTTGTCCTCATGCCTGAATATGGTGGTCATCCCCTTTGTTGTGGCTGACCCTAAAGCTTCATTGGGCATTCCCCTTAGGACTACCCTCTTCCCATATGGTGCCAGGAACTCCATCTCTAATGTTTGGTAGCTGGTTGAGTATTTCCTAATTGAGTACAACCATTGTACTTCCAAAACAATGCTCATGTCTGGCACATCTACCACATAAAAATCGTCCACCAATGTATAATTCCCAAGCTGTACCTGTAATTGAGGTATCCTCTGTGTGCATTTCATCCTGTGATTGCCAGCCATGACAACGGTAAAGCCCTCAAAGTCCTCAGTGGGAAATCTTTTCCTCTCTACCCAAGAGGCATCTATGAAGTTGTGGGTGGCCCCACCATCAATCAAAGCAATGGCACGCTGTCCCTAGATACTTCCCCTGATCCTGATAGTATGGAAGGTGGGGACTCCTGTGAGGGTAGCAATAGTGGCTCTTTGTGGCAATTGTTCCAATTCTGTTCTATGTAGTTCTCCATCCGATTTCTGCTCCGACTTGTCTTCCTCACTGCTATCTGGAAGTACCTCAATGAGGTGTACTTTCCCTTTATCCATACATCTGTGGCCTGGTACCCAAGGTTCTTTGCAAGCAAAACATAAGTTCTTCCTTCTCAAGTCTCGTCGTGTGTCCTCGTTCAACCATTCCCTCTGTGAGATTATCCTTTCCCTATTTTCTGGAAGATGGGTAGATTTTTCCTTGTTTTCCAAGAGACTGATAGTTTTTTGTGGCTGCTTGTTCTTTGGTACAAAATCTTGTAGGTCCACAGTCCTACTGATAGCATCTTGCAAAACAATTGGCCTGTAGGATTTCACCCATCCGCGGAGTGGCTCGAATAGTGCCTCCGTAAATAGCATAATCAACCGACTCTCTGATATGTCAGATACCGGAACTGAAATTCTCTAGAATTCAGATATAAATGTCTTGGCACTGCATGTCTACTTGAACTGCACAAGATCCCTGAAATGAATCTTTGGGTCCTTCTTATCAAAGCGCTCCGTGATCCTTTGAGTGAAGTCACTGTAGGAAGTAATAGTGTTGCGACCCAATCTCACCAGTCCGTGGTACCACCACTCATGTCCTTCCCCGTCTAAATGTAAAGTAGCCAACTTGATTGCATCTGTCTCTGTAATGGGGTTAAGTTGGAAGTGTTGCCCACCTATTTCGACTAGGTGGCAACTTCATGTACATGAAGATGTACATAATTGTACATTTTGTACCTTGAAAAAATCTGAGGATTTTTCACTTCTGCAGGGCAATTGCCCCTTTGTAAAACGAAATGTCCGCTCCCCTGCGTGGGAAAATTAATGTAATTCTATGTGCTAGTGTGAGTCATATGATATGGACGCCACACCATGGAACTGATTGTTAGGGAAGTCCCCTTATCGAGTGTTTTTTCCCTTTCCAATTAATCTTGTTCTTTAATGATTTTCATTGGTTAGGTTTTTCACTCAAAATCCTCCAAAGTGGTGACGGGCGTTCTAATAATCAAGTCCATGGGGTGGCTGAGGGTTCAAGATGTTATTCGTGACCATGCTAGACATCTCTAGAGTCTTGCGGAGTTTCGTTATGTTGTTGTATTTTTATTTTTCTAGTTAATTAATTTCACCCCTTGGTGGTTAATTAACTAGGTTTTGATGTAATAATGTAATTGCTCAAGCACTGGCATTTTGTAATAGGGGCTATGAATGCAAGGCACATTGCTATGAAACCCCCTAAGCCACTACTTCGAGTCCCATGTCATTCTGACAAGAGATTGAAGAGATAGACCAATTTTGGTCAAGGGGGGTCTATCTCCCCTAGGAAATTATTTAATTTCTTCCTAAGTCAAAAATTCATATTATTTGATTTTGAAGGAAAAAATCAAATAATGCCATGGTAATTTTGTTTGGGGGTTGCTAAGCCTAGGAAAATTTATTTCAAATTTTTCCACCCCCCCATGGCCAAGATATGATTTTTTCAAGTTTATTTTAAATTTTTCCTAAGTCAAAATTGGAAAAATTTAAAAATTAAATTGAAAAATTAAATCTAAGGTGAATTAATGTATTTAGCCTAAGTCAAGAGGTTAAATATTTGTTTTGGGACTTAAGCATGGTCCAAACCCTAAACATAAAGGGGGCGCTACATTAAGAGGTGGTCCAAATAAATATTAAGTGGCCAAACCCTAAGTTTAGGGAGGCGTCACCTAGAAAAGAGCATAAGGAGGTGGAGGCCACCCATTTTTATGGTTTATTCCATGGTTAAACCCCTCTCCAAGCAAGCGCTAGGGTAAAAGGCCCCACATAGAGGAGGGCGCTAACTTGGAGGAGGCGCCTAGCTTGGGGACCCACAAATAAAGCCTAAAGCAATCTTAAGGTGGCGCCTTCGTCAAAACCCTAGATCTAAGGGTGTAGATTGGTTGAGAGGGGTGCAAAGTCAAATACCTAGATCTAGTGGTGGAGATCTAATCTAGATCTACATCTAATCTTGGCCATTGATCTTCAAGGGGTTGGGGTTGCTCCTCAACTATATAATGAGGGTCTCACTCCCTCATTTGATATCTCTCTCTCATGCTATTGTTATGCTGCTGAAATCTTTCCCTTTTCTCCTCTCATATTCTCTCAAGCATTTGGCCCAAGCCTCTTGCTATTGTTGTATTGAATCTTGCCCTAGTTAGGCTATAATAGAAGAAAGCTTTGGAGGCAAATTGTTGGTGTGGATCTCTCATTTCATGCTTGGATTAGTGAGGTAACCTTGTGGATTTATCAATTATTGTTGCATTTGTTTAGCTTGGAAGCTCTCCACGAAGTATTTTGTGGAGAGACTTGTAGGTAGAAGTATTTCTATCTTCATTTGTGAGTAGATTGGTAAGATTCTACAAAGTATTTTGTAGGATTTATTTTTGTGCTCATCTCTTTGCTTACTTGTTGCAGCTCTAATAGATTTGTTTTGCAAGGATCTAAAACTAAGAAGGGCTCCTCCAAGGGTTTCTTTCTTCAAATTTGCATTTTCGTCCATATTTCTTTCTCTCTCCTAAAACTGGGTTTTATTCATTGTATAGTGAAAAAACCCTTGTTTTAGGGCTTTCTTCCATTGTAGATTAATATAGAGTTTTAAATCTGCTGTTAATACATCATTTAGATGCCCAAAAGTTCATTTTCTGAATATTAAAACTTCTTTTTTTCAAAAAATTCATGTTCAGATTTTTTAATAAAATTTCTGGGTTTTATACTAATCTGTGCTAACTTTCTGATTTAGTTTTCTGCAGTAAATTCCAACAAGTAAAGTTGCTGGTTTTTTGCAGGTTTATGCACAGAAGAGGGGGTTATGCTGCCCAAATTTGCTTAAAAAGGCCCCAGAAAAGTTTGGCCCAAAAGAGGCCCAAAAACCACATTTCTTCTCTTCTCTTCTACAAGATTGTAAACCCCAAAAGAGAAGTTCTCTTTGGGGTATTCTCTAAAGCTTTCAAAGCTGCTGTAAATTTGTATATGAGTAGTGTAGAGGTAGCCTAGATAACTAGTTGCTTAGATTTATTTTTAT
Source organism: Pseudotsuga menziesii (assembly GCA_001517045.1). Taxonomy (NCBI): domain Eukaryota; kingdom Viridiplantae; phylum Streptophyta; class Pinopsida; order Pinales; family Pinaceae; genus Pseudotsuga; species Pseudotsuga menziesii. The sequence goes on along the minus strand of LPNX010720481.1, from coordinate 282,800 downwards.
GCAAGTTTTATTTCTGTTTACCCACCTTTCTCTGTGACAGACCACCATCTCTGTTACAGAGATTGTTGTGTGGTTAGATATTGTTTTAGCTAATTGCATTTTCCTTTTAAGTTTCAGTTCAAAGTAGTTAAATTTAAATTTTATTTTCTGACAAAAGAGTAACCATACAACCCACTGATCCGGTGTATCCTCTGCCCCACTTGTCATCTCCCTTTAGGGACTTCAAGTTGGGTATGAAAAGCAGGAGAAGTGGGGGCTTAGTTCAATTAGAACAACTTTCCTTTTTCTGCTACAAACCTTCACATTTTGCTTTTCAGTCCAAGATCAAGTACCAGCATCTCGCATAAGGGATACCGCTTGGTTGATCTTGTTGATAGTATAAAATTAACCTTGCATGCTAATCACCAAGACTTAAAATTTACCCCTAAAATTAACCAACAACAAATTTCACTAGCCCCTGTTCCTCTACTCGGTTATCACCCTTCGGGGTAGTCACGAGATACGACAGGGGGTAGAGGAGTTTTAGTTTAATAGGCATCCATCTTGTTGTTTTTCTGGTTGATTAAAAACAGTGACCTCGGAAGCTACTTGGGGTAGAAGACCGTGGGGGGTCTCTAGGCGTTCTACGTCCTCTTTGTTGAGCACCGGGGCATTGGGGTTTGACCTGGGAGCTACAGGTGGACTTGTTTCCACTGTTTTGAGCACACCAGCATTTTTTCTTTGACTTGAGAAATACTAGATTGGGGTAGTCACACCACTGGTTCGAAAACTAAACTTCAAGAGGAAAAACCTTAATAAAATATCCCTAAAACGAACCAAGAGACATTGCAAAACCGGTTCTATAACATTTTTCATTTCAGCAACATTTCACTCCAATATTGCACTTTTTCCCTTTCAATTGTTGTTGCACCTGCAAAGCAAGCCTAATAATTTTTAACTTGTGGATATTAGTCAAATGGTGTACATTTTTCTGCTATTTATCTGAGTATTGTTAGCATCAAGTTTATTCATGATATTACTGCTCAACTGTTTAATACTGTTCATATTACTCAAATGTGATTTTATTATTTTTCATATTGTTCATAAATCTTTCATAACTGTGTATATTGTTCATAGTTTGTTCTCATCTTATTGTTAGACAACTTAACCTGTGGGATAATTAACTTAGACTGCATCCATTGCAAGTTGCATTCTCTGACTCCATTACTTAGGCACTGGTTATATTAAAAGGATTGACTGTCATTGAAATATTGCATCTTGCATTTGTTGGACTGTCATCTCTCAAAACCTTAGCCTCACACCTTAAAAAGATCCCTTTAATTTGTAATTAATTAATAAATCTGGAACTTAGTCTTCCGTATGGACTTCCCCCCTTGGCTCTGTTGGGATCTTGCCTAAACGGAGGAGTTGTGGACTGTGGTGACAGTGGTCCCCAGCTCTCGCTTGCCCCCAAGGACACACATAGCAGGTTGTGACTTTCCTGTGCCTTTAAGTGTGAATTAGGCGGCAACAGGAAGTAGGTGTCTAACTTCTGTACCCAAATCTTGGCTGAACAACTGAATGTCCCATCAAAGTTGGGGATAGTTAGTCTCCCCAATGTGCATTGCAACTCAAAATTTTGATTGAATGCTCTAAGCGATCAATTACTAGTATTTTTGTAACTTGTTAGTTTGTTGGCCCTAGATGTTAGGAATGATACTACCTCTCCTTCAACCACAACCACTAAGAGGAGTAGGTCAACGCTTCCCAGGATTACTCCCAGGGCCCCCTCAGTCCAAGACAATCCCTAGGGAACACTATTAGGTTAGCAGTTGGTCTTGACACTATTGCCGCCTAATTCGCACCTCGGGTCACGTGGCAAAAATCTTCAAGCCACTAGGTGCGACCTTCGGGGCAAGCTCGAGCCAAGTGTTGTCACCTAATACTCAACTCCTCCATCTAGGAAAACTCCTAACGAAGCCAAGGGGGGTAGACCCTATGTGTTACTAAGGTTGATTAAGCTTTAGATGGTGGTTTGTGATTGAGTAAGTTGTTTAGGAATTTTTTTGTAAAACGGCACAAGAGAATACAATAATGGTCAAGGAAACATCATGAGCAATATAATCAATCAACACATTGTGAATTAAAGAAAAATGCTTAATTTGAAAATGCGACTAATTTAAACTAGTCACCCACGTTGCTTTTGATGCAACCAACTAGTCGGTCGAAGAGCAGCGATACAGAGCATACACAACAAAGGCCTTGTTAAATTTAAAGATTTTTTAACAATGCTTGTTTTTTTTATTAAATCCCCAAGAGCCTCTTTTAGGTTGTAAACCCTAATCGAGAAAGCAAGGGGATGTAAATTACCGAAAAAAGTAAAGGTAGTGCAAATCAAACAAATGTTAATTAATCCTACAGTGCATCTCTTTCCCCTTTCGGGTAACTCAAGAAGTCGTGGGGTTAGCATTTGTATTACTTTGCAAAGAATAAAAATGCAAATTAAAATAGCAAAGTAATCAAACAAAACTACACTAGCAAAAGCAAAACCATGAAAAAGGGCACCAGCACGACCCCCCCAAGGGGGGGAGTAGGCTCTGAGGAGCCTACTCAAATCTTTATTAACATTTTACAACATAGAAGAAATGTGCTTTGGTCCTTATATTTTGGATCCAAAGGGTTACTATTTATTGAAAAAATGAATATTTATATGAGAGGAAGCTTCGTCCGACTCCTTTTTAGTCGATTTCACATAAATTCACCAAAGTTTCCTCCTCTTTTATTGCAAACCTGCAAAACACAGCTAGCAAGCATTAATGGAATATGCCCCAAAACACTTTAAGAGTGCTTTGGGAAAACCTACCAAAATTTGTCAAAACAATTCTAAGTAAAAAATATGCTAGAGTAAGTGAATTAAACTGAGAAAGTAAGCTAAAAAGATGCTTTCTCGGGGTCTTTGTTTGCTTCTTAAGGATAGCAAACAAATCCAAAGCACTTAGTTGCAAGATACCACAGTTTTCAAAATCGGTCGAATCGGAATCAGAATCGGTCGATTCGTCGATTCATTGGTCGATCAGTTCAAACCAGTGTTCAAATCGGTTTGGTGGACCTATTTGCTACCAAACCGGCCGATTCGATACCGAATCGTCCGGTTTGCTACCAAACCAGCCGATTCGGAACCAAATCGACCTGTTTGGTACCAAACCAGTCTAACCAACCAATCCACGACAAAAACCAGGCATTTTTTTAAGTTTTATTTGGTTTTTTTTAATTTACAAATTAAAATTTAAAGCTAACCTAAGTTACGGTTTACCTAACCCACTAACCTAAACTTAAAGCTAACCTAAGTTGCGTAACCTACTAACATAAACTTAAAGCTAACCTAAGTTACCTAACCACCCGGAACCCCTCAAGGCTCACACTCACAGTTATTTCATTTTTCATTGTTCAAACTTCAGTGCACTCATTTCAATTTTGGATTTGCTAGCAGCTATTGTGATTCATGAATTTGTGACTAACGGAGAGGATCGAGAGTAGAAGCTGCCGACGGGAAAGGGAGAAGCAGATTTGTTGCAACAGGTTACAGCCTACAGGTAAGTTGGTAACATTTATAATTTTATTCCTAATTTAAGTTAAAACATCTATAAGTTTACTTCTGTAAATTAAGTTCAAGAGTGAAAGTGCAAAGTTCAAACACTGCATTTTGTGTGTTAAATTGTTAATAACTAACTTAATTCAAAAACAGTAAATAGAAGGAAGCTAAACCCTAATCTACTTATGTAATAATGTATGCAATCTGGAAATAACGAATAGTAATGAAAACTCCAACAACAATCACATTATCTCACTATTATTCAGAAAACTAATATTACAAATTTACAACATCTACTACATAGGGTGCTTAAGCGGCAAGCCTTACAAAGTTACATAGTACACTTGCTCTCACTGAAGTCTGCAACACACACTAGATCTCTCTCTCAAATTTCTTTTCAATGCACCCCTCCTCATCCTTTAGGGTTTTATAGACTGAGGAAGAGAGGTACAAAATGGGAAATAAATGCCTCTAGTGGATTGCCCCACTCGAGCTCATAAATATTCAAGATTTAAGTTCCCATTGAGTCTTTTCACCCATCATTTTCTACCTGCATGAACATTAAAAGTTAAAACACTATCATACATATTAAAAATTTGCAATCATCAATGGCACTGGGCAGAACTTAAAATCTTCATTTTGTTTGTTTATATTTGTAAGTTTGCATCCTATTTGTTTTTATGTGCATCTTATAATTTTTATTTTTTTCTTTTCAGAATCTAGATCTTCATTCCATACTCATGGCCCCAAAAGCAAAATATCCTGCATGGGCCCATGCAGATGTTGTTGAGGGGGAGATGTATTGCAAGTATTGGAAGAAGCTGATCAAGGGTGGGGGAATTTTCAGGCTTAAACAACACTTGGTTGCCATCAGAGGCCAAGTGAAGGCATGTGAAGCTCCTCTAAATGTTATTGGACAGATTAGAGCTGATATGCAAGAACAATTTAAGAAGTTTGAAGAGGGTAAAGCTAGGCAAAGAGAGATAGAAGAAGAAGTAAGAAAGAAGAGGAGGCTTGCTGAAATGATGGGTGGGACCTATGCTCTTGGTTCAAATGAAGGCTCTTCATCTATCCCTTCTACCAATCTTAGGGATCCTTTTCAATATGTTGCATCCTCCGAGACTATACAAGATAAGGGTAAATCAAAAAAGAAGGGTGGCATTCAAAGCTATTTTACATCCTTTGTTAGTGCCAATGCTTCTCAGTTGCCTCCAAGACAAGTTCAACCCACCTTAGATGACCACTCGAGGAAGAAATACAAAGAAATTGCCTATGAATACATAGCTAGATGCCGGTATGATGTTGATCTCCCCTTCAATGTTGCCCGCTCTTCTTATTACCAACCTATGTGGGATGATGTTATCGCTGCTGGTAAGGGCTTCAAAGGCCCTAGTATGCATGACTTGAGGGGATCCCTTTTGCAAAAAGAGATAGTGTTCATAGATGAATATCTGAAGGAATTCAAATAGTGATGGATCAGAACAGGATGCACTATCATGTAAGATGGATGGACCGAGCAGAAGGGTCGTACCCTCATAAACTTTCTTGTCTCTTGCCCACGAGGAACCATGCTTTTTAGATCACGTGATGCATTTGATCAGGTGAAAGATGCAAATCTGTTATTTCGTCTTTTGCATGAGGTTATTGAGGAGGTGGGGGCAGCTAATGTTGTACAAATCATCACAGATAATGCCTCTAACTATGTTCTTGCTAGTAAGATGTTCGAGGAAAAACATAAAAACCATATTCTAGACTCCATGTGTGGCACATTGCATAGACCTCATGCTTGAGGACATATGCAAATAGGATTGGATCAAGGACACTATAAAGCATGCCAAAAGCATCACCAAATACATCTACAACCACAGTTGGGTATTGGGCTTGAAGAGGAGACACATGCAAGGCAGGGAGCTTGTTAGGCCTGCAATTACTAGATTTGCAACTCACTTCCTCACGTTGCAATCTCTCATTTCCCAAGCACAGAACTTGGAGAAAATGTTTTCAAGTGATAAATGGAATTCATCCCAATGGGCCCACAAATAAGATGGAAAACACACCAAAAAAGGAATTAAAAGCTCTTCATCTTGGAAAAGAGCAGCAGAGGTTGTGGCAATTACTGAGCCACTTGTTAAGGTGTTGCAGTTGGTTGATGGCAAAAATTGGCCATGGGCTACATTTATGAAGCTATGGATCAAGCAAAGGAGCAGATAAAGGCAGCATACAAAGATAGAGTGCCAAAGTATGGACCTATTTGGGTCTGGACATGTGTGACACTCCTCCCTTGATCTGTGGGCTTTGTGATCTTCTCCAGGGATTAGCTACCCCTGGTTAAGACATCTTAGTACCCGATCTTGGTGGCACATGGAATGTGAGGTAAAATCATTAGTAACTCTCTATGTTTATGATGATGTACTTTGAGTGGGGATGAAGGACCATCTTGACCACTTGTTTTGACCACAGGGAACTTGAAGAAGGCTAAAGTAAAAGTCTAAAATACATAAGGACCCTTAGTACCACTAAGGACTCAAAGTGAAAGTGCAAAAAGACCTTTAGTACCACTAAAGGTAAAAGTCAAAGTAATAAAATAATAAAATAATATTATTTTGTTCTTTTAAGTTTTGGTCCACTTACAGGTGATTCAAAGCATATAAAAGAAGATCATTCCATTTCATTATTTCATACACTTGATCACAAGCTTGAAGTTGCTCCAAGAAAGGTACTCGTTGGTCTTAAAGGTTTTTGCGGTTATGCCTTAGCATGGAGGATTCTAGCTAGGGCACACACTTGTTTTTTATCAACCCTAAACTAGGGTTTCACCATTTTGCAGTAGCATACACTAGCTAGGGTTTAAGCCTAAGTCTCTTCCTCTTCATGGCTGCCAAAAATACGTCACAGGCAATTCCTTCTCTTAACCGGGCAGCACCCTTCTCTTCAAGGGCAGGCTTAGGGCATCCTCCTCAGCCCTCGGTCTTCAACAGGAAACCCTAAAAAGGGTGTTGGTTGCGCACAGTACCCTTAGGTTACCTCAACAGGATTATGGGCAGTCGTTCCTTACCTGCCCTCACTCCACTGTGACCTCCAGCAGCCTAGATAGTAGCTCAGGCAACTCTGTCTAGCTTTCGGGCAGGTCTCGGCTAACACCAGCAGGTCTGGGCAAGTCTCGGGCCAGGCTGCAACAGCTCGAGCATGTCTTGGGCCAAGCTGCAACAGCAGCAGCAGTGGAACTCAAGCAGGGCAGAACAAGCTCGGGCACGGAAGAACAAGATCCGAGCAGCAGGGCTCGGACAAACCAGCAACAACTCGGGCAGACTTTCTAGGCAGGAAAAAACAGGCTCTGGACAGCAGCTTGGCAATAGACAAACGTTTGAGCAGCCTGTCAGGAATCCAGGGAGCCTAATCCATGCAGATCTGGGCAGCAAGAGAAGTTTTTGGGAAGCTGAAAGGATTAGTACTTGAAGCCCTAATTTGGTATTTAACTGTAAAGTTTTTTTAGTGAAATTTGTGGATATGTGGATCAAACCTATTAGGGTTAGAAAATTCATTGAAGAACTCAGTCATCTCATTTACGAGATGAATTACTAATGCTTTTGGGGTTTTTGTCCTTTAAAGGTTTCCCAAATGAAAAAATCATGTGTTCAGTGTTTTGATGTGTTGATGTTTTTACTGCATTTGTCATTTGTTACCTGTTAGTCTGCAAATTTTTAAAGTATTCATGCTAATGCTAAAATTCAACATTAATTCTAATGAAGATTAGGGATATCTCCCTCCTCCCCTTGTGGCCATTGCATCTTTGTCCAGGTTATGTTTCTTCGTCGGTTTCCCTTCACATTATAAGGTTTACCATCCTAGGATAACCTAGTTATGTGCCTATGCTTATCCCATTTAAATGTCTTGTAGCTCTCATACATTTTTCATCTCATTTAATCTCATTTTATGGGTGCCTTTTGCACCCCTTTGTTTTGGGTTTATTTATTATTGTTGGTTGTAATCACCAGACCCTTTGACCTAATTCGCCTGTAGTGGACATTAATAAAAATTCCAGTTTCTCAACAGTGAATAGTCCTTAAGAAAATTTCTGCCACTGAACGCTACAAGAATAACAAAAGGAAACATCATTATAAGATAGCCCAAAAGTGGTCTCATTTATCAATTACAAATACTGCCATTTTCAACGTATTTACTATTAAGAGGTTTACACCATCCATTTTTTCATGTTTTCTAAACATTCTTACATTTAATGAAAAAGGGCCATACTCCACTTCATACAACTTTTTGATCGCTGCCTTAGTGAAAGAAAACCAAATATACCAAAGAATAACCATGATATGAAAGATAATTGCAAAAATCCATGCCAAATCACAATCAAGTTTGTAGCAAAATGACATGAATTAAAACACGAAAAAAGGATTTCAACACATTTTTTCATGTTTTCTTAGCGTTCTTACATTCAAATATAGTTAATAGAAAAGGCCATACTCCACTCCATACAACTTTTTCATCTCTATCTCAATGACAGGAAAACCAAATACACGAAAGACAAACTATGACATCGAAGAAAATAATTCATGCCAAATCACAATCAAGTTCAAAACCAACTGATGTTTTTAAAACACCAAAATAAGGATTTCAATGCCATCCCTTCTTATTCACCATTCACATTCTTACAAAAAAGAAGAAAAACAAATTTGTCACTTACTTTTCCAACTGCTCTGAGGAAGTTCGTAAGTGGTGGTGGATCAGTTTGATCAATACAAATTGACCCTCGCTCATCCAAAATAGTATTCTGTTAGCAAGACAAGTCAAAGTTTGATGATATATCCAGTAGTTAAAGAGATGAGCATTGTTATGTTTTAATTTGCACTGCAATTACATAACTCAAACACTCACATTAATCTTCAATATCTTCCAATAGTCTTCCCACATCACAAGATTAAGAATTATACAGAAGGAAACAGACAGAGAAGTAGAGATGCATGCAAATGCACACATATGGAGACAATCACATATAGCAGCAAAAATAAAGTATGCCTGCCTTCTTATTAATATAATATCTATAGAGCATCATGTTTCATGGGCTTAACAGGGAACTACATACCCACAGTAAGATTCACAGAGAATGACAATCCTCTATATCTTCTGTTTGTGTCTATATATTGGTTGACTGAAGACAATTGAGGAGTTGAATGGTCACATCTGTCAACAAAATTCCGTGCTCCTCTAGACTTTATTAGACAATGCATAGAGACAGTGTCGAATAACTTTACACAAACTAACAATCCCATTTTGATACGTTACCATATCCAAGAAATGTTGATATTAAACAAAAATAGATATATTTCTAATAAAAAACTTGGCAATGTACCCATATGGGAACAGTTGTGACTCTAATCATGACACAACAAGATTCTCATGGGTCAATAGACCATTCATTTCCAATTGGCACCCTCTCACAACATCCATGATTTTCCTTTTTACCTTTCTGTTCCTTGATTTGCCTTTCGGCTACTATCATAAATGCTAAAAAGTTATGAGTGGTTCATGTTATCACCCAAAAATACCTTCACTGAAAAGACCTAAAGGTGTCCAAATAAACTAGGGGAAAGTGCCAATGTCACCTTGTTAGAAAGTGGCAACAAGGAAGGTCTTCTAGCATTACATGTGTCCTTGCATGCTAAGAAGACATTAAAAAAGAAGCCAAATGTATTAATGTGATTTTCCTTAAGTTTAGACTTACGAAATACATTAATTAATCTAATTTTATTTTGACTTAATGGAATCACTTTTATAAAGTGAAAAGTGAAATAATTTAAGTGATGGCTAATCTAATCTTGGCCATTGATCTCACCAAACGATCACATCCATTGATCCATAGTGAGGATTAGGGTTTTCGCTTAGCCAGTGAGTTAAAGGAAGATTTGGTGGAGAGGACACACACAAGAGAAATACAGAGACAGAGAAAAGTCAGACAAAGAAGTTCACTGAGAAGACGGAGGAGCACTGACTCGATAGATTCGTCGAGTGACCAGGCCGAACAACAGGCCCTACAGGATCAAGCAGAGGAGAGGCCCTACACTGCGAAGGAGGTCGTACATCAACCGTATGGATTTCGTACAACTGACGTCAGGACCATATGGATCCGTACAGCTTACACAGGGGGTCATATAGCTGACGGTGGGGACCGTACAGCTGCGCAGGGTGGACGTACTGTTTGTTGGGCTTGCTCAGTGATTTTGCAGAGGTTCTATTTCATCAAGTTGGGTGAATTTATTTGTTGGATTGTAATTGTTCCATATCTTCTTAAAAAAATCATATCTGACTGTTGCACCGATTTTCCCATCTTGGGTTTTATCCGAGGGTTTCCATACCCAAAACATTGTGTCTATATTTATGAGATTGTTGTTGATGTTTCTCAGTATTTACTTTCCGCTGCAATATTAGTAAAAGAAATTCATGTGTGGTTTTCAGTAACAATCAAATATATAGTTTAGCCCTAGTTAAATTTTAAAGGAAAATTTACATGGTATCAGAGCTCTATTGAGCTAAATCTGAGAAACTGCAGCAGTATTGATAGATCAGGGGAAGATCTATTGAAGAAACAAACCTAGACTTCAGATCTAGGGTTTGACAAGTACACTTCACTATGGTCGTGTAGTTGAGAGTTGAGGACAAACTCCAAGGAGCTCAGAACTTTCCTACTTAGAAAGAAAGGATCACAAGGATCCTGGACGTCAATGACGTAGAAGAGCACATTGACTCTAAGAAGTTTTTCGCCCACAGATCCGACAGAGTCGATGAGATGCAAGAAGTTAGATTCCAGAGCTATGTTGATCATTTTGGACGGGGTGAAGGACCACATAGTCCCTCACCTTTCCAGGAAGAAGATCGCATTGGAAATGTGGAAGGCTTTGGATGGACTTTACCAGGGGAAGAACGAAAAGCAGAAGATGGTGCTACAAGAGAGAATGTGCAGCACCAGGATGGCCAAGGGTGAAGAGGTGGTGCCATATCTCACAAGGCTCACACAAATCAGAGATGAGCTTGGAGCTACTGGCTCTAAAACTGAAGATGAGGAGCTAGTTTGGAAAGCCCTCAATTGCTTTTCTAAGCCATGGGAAACCTTTGTCAAAGGTGTTGCGGCTAGGGAGAAGCTCCCTGATTGGCAAAGATTGTGGGACGACTTTGTGCAGGACGAGACTCGCATGGGTTACGGTTCAGGTTCATCCAGCAATGCCCCACAAATTGTGAATGAAGAGGCTCTAGCCCTAGCAGGGAAGAGCAAGGGTAAGGAAAAGAAAAATAAAGTTGGTAAGAAGAACCTTGATATGTCCAAGGTCAAGTGTTTTATCTGCCACAGGTAAAGACACTTTGCCTCCCAGTGCCCAGACGGCAAGAAGAAGAACAATACCTAGATGGCAGCATTTGCAAAGGTAAAGGAGTTCAGCAAAAACTTCGATGAGGGTTTTTGCTTGAAAGCATGCATGGCAAGCACCACAGGCAGCAGCGTTTGGTACATAGACAGTGGAGCATCTTGTCTTATGACGGGACGGAAGAGGTTCTTCAAGAGCTTGCAGGAGGGTGGATTAAATCTCCACATTGAGTTGGGTGATGATGCACAGTATCAAGCGCAAGGAGTTGGCACTGTTTCATTTCAAACGAAGTCTGGAAAACCCCTCAGTTTTGCTGACGTATTGTATGTTCTGGAGTTGACTAAGAACATCATATCCGTTTCCACCTTGGAGGAAAAAGAATTTCAAGTGAAAGTCTGTATAGCAAGCCAAAGGGGTCAGATAGGAGTTTGGATCGGGTGATTTGGATCCGGAGTGGGAAGGTCTATTGACTACACTTTGAGTCTCCAAAGGCTCTAGTCAGCAGCAACAGCAGTCAGGGCGATCTGTAGCATAGGAAGATGGCACACTTACACCATTGAGCACTGAGGCATTTGAGATAGGCAATCATTGGAGTTCCCCAGGTACAAGAGGAGAAGCATAACCACTACAACGGTTGTGCATTGGGGAAGAACATCAAGAAGCCTTTCCCACAGAGTGAGCACAAGCCTAAGGGGATCTTGAACTTAGTGCATTCAGATGTTTGCGGACCTATGAGTGTCCAATCTTTCAGTGGTTACAGTTACTATGTCAGCTTCATTGATGACAATTCCAAGAAGACCTGGATCTATTTCATGAAGGCCAAGTCAGAGGTCTTCGAGCAGTTTCGGGAGTTCAAGACTCTCGTAGAAAACCGATCAGGAAGGAAGATTTGAGTATTAAGGACAGACAACGGGGGTGAGTACACCTCCAATGAGTTCTTGGAGTATTGCTCATCGGAGGGGATCAAGAAGGAACACACACTGCCTCATACCCCGCAGCAGAATGGAGTGGCGGAGAGAAAGAACAGGACAAGGGTAGGAGTAGCCAAGGTCGTGCTATTTGATCAGGGATTACCACTATTCCTTTGGGTCGAGGCATACAGGACCGCAGTATACATTCAGAACAAGTGTCCCCACACAGCATTGGGGAGGAAGACACCCAAGGAGGTCTTCATAGCCACTTGCGCATATTTGAGAGTGTCTGCTATTGTCACATTCATGTTGACACTAGGAAGAAGTTGGACCCTTCTGGAGAGAAGGGGTTACTTGTTGGTTACAGCGAGACTTCGAAGGCGTACAAAGTATATATTCCTCCTCGCAAGAGGATCATTGTGAGCGGGGATGTCTAGTTTGATGAGGACAGAGCCTTGCAAAGGTCTATGGACTTATCAACAGAGGAGAAGCCAACACAGGACTCAGGGGTCAAGTTGGAGGAGCCACAGGTACAGAAACAGAGCATAGGTTCTAATAGTCAGAGGGAGTCAGGTGGACAGGATCCTTAAGTCATTGACTTGGAAGATAAGCCGCACCAGAAGACAGATATCCAACAACCGCAACAGGTAGACACTAAGCCAAGGCCTAAGTGGTTTAGGTCCACTGTTTAGGATTCTAGGCAAGTGACTCTACCACAGAGCTCCATGAGATGGAGCAAACCACCAGAGAGACTTAGCTATATGGCATTAATGATAGAGTATATTTACTCTGAACCTTCTAGTTTCGAGGAGGCTGCACAACATGACGTGTGGCAAGAGGCTATGGTTGAAGAGTATGACTCAATCATGAAGAATCAAGTATGGGAGGTTGTGCCAAGGCCAGAAGGTAAAAAGGTGGTGGGATCCAGATGGATCTACAAGGTGAAGCATGCCTAAGTGGTTTAGGTCCACTGTTCAGGATTCTAGGCAAGTGACTCTACCACAGAGCTCCATGAGACGGAGCAAACCACCAGAGAGACTTAGCTATATGGCATTAATGATAGAGTATATTTACTTTGAACCTTCTAGTTTCGAGGAGGCTGCACAACATGATGTGTGGCAAGATGCTATGGTTGAGGAGTATGACTCAATCATGAAGAATCAAGTATGGGAGGTTGTGCCAAGGCCAGAAGGTAAAAAGGTGGTGGGATCCAGATGGATCTACAAGGTGAAGCATGCAGCAGACGGAAGCGCACGCTTCGTAGCAAAGGGGTTTTCACGGAAGGAGGGTATTGACTATGAGGAGAAGTTCGCCCCTACTGGCGGGTAATCTTCTATTTGGGCCATTATCTCATTAGCAGCTGAGATGGGTTGGCGTGTTCGTCAAATGGACGTCAAGACTACCTTCCTCAACGGAGTTATACAGTAGGAGGTATTCATTGAGCAGCCCGAGGGGTTTGATGTGGACAAGCACACTTTTCAAGGCTACAAATGAGTACTTGTTGTGAAGTCTATTAATCATATACTGAAATTGATTGTTGTAGTTTTTCTTTACAAGAAGAAAATAATAAAATTCTCTCTCTGAGCAGGTTTTCCCTTCGGGGTTTTATCTTGGACCAAGCTGGTCCAAAAACACTGTGTCAAATTTTTTGTGTGGTTTTCCTAATTTTCTGAGTAATTTTAAATTTTGAAATTTTTCATGTCTTTCAAGAAAAAATTATTTTTCATGCATGTAAACTGATTTTACAGTTGTGGGGTTTGGGCATTAAACTTCATGTGAAAAAACAAAACTTGAAACCGAGTTGGGAGTGGAAAAATTCTCAGTTTATATTTACAGTTGTTATAAATCTTTGGGTTGATTATACCACTGAAATATCCATAAAAAGTTATCAAAATCCATACAAAGTCGTTTTAACAACTAAAAAAGCCCTAAAAAGGGGTGGCATCAGCCCTAGAGAGGGTGACGTCATTCTCACAAGGCTACTACATCCTTGTTGCAAGTCGGGCGTAAGTGCTTTGCAAGTCCATTTTGACAAGAAAATCAAACCCTAGTGGTTGGACAATTTTCCTAGTCCATCACCAAGTCTTGGTGATTGACCTAGGGGAGTTTTAGAGTGCCAAATAAACTTGTTCAAGAATTATCGCAGATTATTACAGATCTAGAGGTGAAACTTGTTAGAATTTTAAGGGTTATATTAGATCTTCAAACAATTTGCATTATTTCATCATAACCATAAGCAATAGGATCATTGAAAGAAAGACAAGTACATCAACGCAAAAGAATACTAATATTTTCCTCTGGGAAACTACAAGGGAGAAAACCCAACTTCTTTAGTATAGATTTCGTCACCAAATACAATGCCAAACCAAGACAAGATGAACCCCAAAAGACAAAAGCAACTTCTTCTTCTCTCTCTTGTGCAGTTGCTTGTCCAAGTTGTATCTCCAAACGAGAGTTGTGCCCTGTCTATTTATACTCATCATGTGAGTGAGTTTTTTCCCTAACTGGGGCGACTTCTTACTCTTCTTGGGATGAGTTGTCTAGAGAGACTCAAAATAACATTTATAATATTTATTTTGGGTACTATTGATGTGACTTACAACGAAAGGTTTACATTGATTCTTTCAAGACTTGTACATGACCAAGTACAACAATAACATCCCCCGAAGAAGGTATAACAATAATACAATAAAAGTACAACAAAAATATCTTCTGAAGTCGCAATCTTCAACACTCCCTCTTAACAAGGAAGGTATTCTTCAATCACGATCATCATCACTACACATCATCGTTGGACATCAACACTGGATCACATCACTGCCGCTGCATCTCAGTACCCGGGCCATTGAATCGTGACCTCTCTCAAATTTATACATCATAAGAATTTCTACAACGCCAACCCTTTTTTATGCTCGATGTAAATCCACATATCCATACAGTGCCAGTTCTTTTTCATGTTGGATGTACCTTGACAGTGTCAGCCCTTTTTCATGTTGGATGTAGCTCAACATATCTGTACAGCGCCAGCCCTTTTTCATGTTGGATGTACCCCTACAGTGCCAACCCTTTTTCATACTGGATGTAGCTCAACATATCCGTACAATGCCAGCCTTTTTTCATGTTGGACGTAGCCCTACAATGCCAGCCCTTTTTTATGTTGGATGTAGCTTCACATATCAATACAGTACCGACCCTTTTTCATGTTGGACATACCCCTACAAAGCCATCCCTTTTTCATGTTGGATGTAGCTTCACATGTCCATACAGTAACATTCGTTTTTCATGTTGGATGTACCCCTACAGAGCCAATACTTTTTCAAGTTGGATGTAGCTTCACATGTCTCTACAATTCTAGTCCTTTTTTATACTGAATGCCTAACTTTACAGAGCCAGTCCTTTTAAATACTAGATGTAAATCTACAAAGTGCCATTCCTTTTTCAAACTAGATGCCTACCTATACAAAACCAATCATTTTTTATACTAGATGTAAATCTATGCATTGTCAGTCCTTTTTCATACTGGATGCCTACCTTTACAAAGTTAGTCCTTTTTCATACTAGATATAAATCTCATCTTTGAAGAGCTAGCCCTTTTTCATGCTGGATGCAACGATCACACATCTTCCACAAAGCCAAGCCTTTTTTATGCTGGATGTGAAGACCTCATGTCTTCCACAGAGCCAATTCTTTTTCATGTTGGATGTGAAGACCACTAATTTGTAACAGGGACTCATCACTCCCTCTTGCGATGGACCCCAATTTGGACAACTCCAAGTTTGTCCCTGAAGTACTCAAACTTCACTCTCGAAAGAGGCTTGGTCAATACATCGTTTATCTGCTCAACTGTCATAATATACTAGAGCTTCATAGTTCCTCTTTGCACCATATCCCTGATATAGTGATACCTGATCTTGATGCACTTCGACTTGTCATGGAACACAGGGTTCTCGGACAACTTCACACAACTTTGATTGACACGGAATACACAAGTCGTTTCTAACTTGACATCGAACAATCCTGCAAGTAGCTTTCTAAGCCACACTACCTCAGCTAGTTGAACAAGCTGCAATATACTTTGCCTTGGTTGTACTCAGTGCTACACTCATATCCTTCCTACTAAACCAAGAAATCATGCCAAACCCCAAACCGAAGCAACAACATGAAGTGCTCTTCCTATCCATAGCATTACCAACTCAATCTGAGTCAACATAGTCCTATAGGCTAATCCTCTGATCTTATCACATATCTGAGGACATACTCAACCGGTACCCTTCAGGCACCTCAACATACTTTGCAACAATCAAGTGAACACATCTCAACTCTACCATGTACTGACTCAAAGTGTTCACCGCAAAGCATATATCTGGCCTCATGTTCGTCAAGTACGTCAACGAACCAATCATCTTCCTGTATATTGTGGCATCAATTGTCTCTGAAGTAGTATCACACAACAACTTCTACTTCGATGCCATATGTGTGGCCATGGCCTTGCAATCCATCATCCTGAATCTCTTCAGAATCTCTACCGCATATTTTCTTTGACTAAGAAGAATCTCATCTGGATTCTGCCACACCTCAAGACATAAGAAATAGTGCATCATACCCAGGTCTTTCATCTCAAACTCTACGGCAAGCTTCTTCTTTGTTTCTACAATGAGATTATCGTCACCTGTTAGGAACAGGCCATCTACATACAATAGTAGCATCATTGTTTTTCCATCCTCAACCTTGAAGTAAAGGTTGGAACTCGCTTTACTCTTGGCAAAGCCCAAGCTCGTCAGAAATCCATCTATCCTACATACCATGTCCTAGGTGTCAGTTTCAAACTTCTCCACATATACTTCCTCTTCGTGAGGATAGACATCCAGTATCATTCTGAGCATATCTCTGAGATACTGACGCAAACAACCCTTTCCATGGATAGAGGTTAAGTCAACCCTTTCTCTCAATCTACTTCTCAAATCTGTGTTGTAGTCACTCCCTTTGAGGTGGAGCTTCCTTGCTCCCTTTGTAACTGAGCACTATCCAACCTCTGCATCTTAACATCTTGCACTTTCTACATCAAGACATTCTGCACTAGAGTGATTGGTCGCCTTCTCTATTGTTTATCTTCAATGTATCCATCTATGTCATCTCCCATCAAATGAGTCTATTGACATGAGCTTCTTTCTCTCAAGGTCAATGGATACCAAGATCCTCCATCTCGAACTCTATAGCAAGTTCCTTCTTGTACACAGCTATGAGTTTCGTGTCCTCTATAATAAGCCATATTCAACCTTGTAGCAAAGGTTGAAGTCTCATCACTCTAGGTGACCCTCAACCTCATCATCTAAATGCTCTGGGTGCCTGTTATCACGAATCTTGTAGTTGTCCCGTAGGGTGTGTACCCCTCCAAATGCATTCTACACTTTGAGTGCTTAAAACACTATTCTTCGATCTGAGACATATGCAGAGCACAGTCGTATTCCTTCCATGGAGTTTGGAACAGCTGAACAAGATGCGTATCGAAGGGATGCAAGCTGAAATGGCCAGCGACTTTGCAATTTCTCAATTCAGATTCTTGACAGAGCTTATCTTTGTCCATGGAAGACTGTCATATATTCAGATTTCAAAGAAACTATGGCTTGCTGGGTTCTCGAAGGGCATACAAGAAATGCACAGGAAAGCTTCTTCAGTTCTTGAGGATGCAGTCAGAAATATATATATACCATTGCCACTTCTTGTGCCAGTGATAAGGTGATGAAACTTTATAAAGTACAGTTGGACAGTATTCTGAGATGGAGCTTTTATCATTCACATCTTACTGGAATGGCTTTTGGTGGGTCACAGTTCCTTATTTTTGCATGCAATGCTCTCCTTCTATGGTATGCCGCCATGATTGTCAAAAGGGACCCAAGAAAAGTGTTCAGAGTCTTAAAAGAATACATGATATTTTCATTTGCATCCTTTGCACTGGTAGAACCTTTTGGATTAGCTCCGTATATTTTGAAACGGCGCAAGTCTCTGCTTTCAGTGTTTGAAGTCATTGATCGGAAACCCAAGATTGACTCAAATGATACCACTGGGTTGAAGCTTCCTATTGTATATGGAACACTTGAATTGAAAAATGTTGATTTCCATTATCCAACTTGCCCTGAAGTAATGGTTTTGAGCAATTTCAATCTCAAAGTGCAAGGGGGTCAAACTGTTGTTGTAGTGGGAGCATCAGGCTCGGGCAAAAGCACAATAATTTCACTTCTGGAGAGATTTTATGACCCAATTGCTGGGCAAATCTTCCTGGATGGGAAGGACACTAGAACACTTAATGTGCACTGGCTTCGAAGTCACATGGGGTTTGTTCAACAAGAGCCTGTTCTCTTTTCCACTTCCATAAAAGAAAATATTATTCATGCTAGACACAACGCATCTGAAGCTGAGATGAAGGAGCAGTTGAAGCATATGTCAAGTCACTTAGCCGGCCTGAGTTGCTCGATTTGCTTGTTCAGTCTAGTGATGGGATGCGGTTGATGTTGTCTTATGTGCCAAACACGTGATCTATCGACTGCCCGCATTAATTAATCAGCCTCGCCTGCATTGATTGTTGACACCAAGGTTACGCTTTTGCACGGAAACCATATCTGTGGATCCCTTCATAGCCTCCTACCTTTGACAAAAATGATCGCGGCTTGTATATGCCCACTGAATCTCTCGTGGTCTCAATGTTTGAAATAAGAGCCATATCTTAGCTGGCAAGGGGATTTTAAGCATGCGCAGGTGTAAAATTCTTCATAGACAACCATAATTCGTGGAGCTGCCTCGAGTTCGCCAAATCAAATCCAAGCAACCAGTTTCAAATCTACTGCCAATAAGCTTCACGGGGCACAAGCATTCATCCAAAGCTTATGATCCATCTTCGTATTCACTGGTTGTTAGTCTTTATTGATGCGTGAAATCTATAGAAATCAGCATGAGTATTATGAGCCGCTGAGTTGTGTATCACATATACCCACATATCCGGATGGAGAACACGCAGATGATGATGCTAAGAATGTCGATTTCAAAGGATGGCGGTCACTGTCATCACTTTAAGACGCCGTGGAAGAGAATTGTCGACAGGTCACACAGTTTTGGAGCGTCTAGTATGCTGGCAGTATTTGCAAATCAGAGCCTGGGCAATGAAGTCGTAAGGAACACGGCAGATCCTGGTGATTTTCGCTTTGATAGAAGACAAGAGGCAGATTTTTATTTGTTTTCACCATTTTGTTGCTATTCGGCAGCCACATAGAATCAGCTATATTTCGTTTGTGTCTTGGTAACATCATGGAGCTTCTAGTTCCAAGATTTTTCCCACCTTTTGGGCAGGATGAAAATAGTCAAGGGAGTGTTTTTCTTTAGTTATGTGAGGGTCCGCTTGATATAGATTGAGAGAAAAGGGGACTTTTCCCTTTTATTGCATTTATTATTTTATTTTATTTTTTGTTTACTTTTTTTAAAATAAAAGTAAAATGAGCCTTTTTGGGCTTATAAAAGAGCAAGGCTCTTCATTTGTAAAGATGGAAAAGTTTTTTCGGCTGGGAGGATTTTTTCCCCAGAGTTAATAAAGAAATTCATTGTTGAGTTTTTTAACATGTTGGGTTTCTCAGTGGTAATCTTGTGTTTTCATGAGTTGTAGACTAAGCCGGCATAGAAGGCTAACAATCTAGCACGTTGGGCAAGCATTTGCGGCCACCAAATTGCTTGTCGCCGTTATGTTCTTGGAGGTCTGGGAGTAATGGAAAGTAGTCAGTTATAATACCATTCTCCTGGCCTCTAATTATGGAGCGGACCAGCCTGATCTCCCTTCTGCAAAACGCAAAGCCTTTCTGAGTCCCCTTCTACCTCCATTCGCCCTTCTGATACTGGCACTGGCCTTTCCCTCGAGGACTGATCCTCCCTTCCCTTCCTGCCCATCAATCCGACTTATTTTCCTTTCTGCTACCCGAGTTTCTCTAAGGCAGCCTCTTCAGACCACCCTGCCCTCAGCTGCACCTGCCTTAGAGATCCGAACTTAGGGAAACCCCCATAGAGCTGGAGAAGAGCCAACCTGAAGCGAGGAGAGAGAAGGTGTGGTGACATTGGCCTCTCGAGAGAGAGGTTGTCGCCGGGCCGGGGCGCCCGCGGTTTGGGCTTTCAGCACCCGCGTGCCAATTTCGAGCAACAACAGGGTGATCCTATCCAAAATGGCAGAGGGAAAGGCAACTAAATTCTCGACCTACGATATTCAAGACCTCTGAAAGAACACAAATGTCACGCCAGTCAAGGATACCGACACTTCGGACTCCGTGAAAATACTAAGCCCAGGGGGTGTCCCTATAACCAAGATCCCTAAAAATGAGGAAGGAAAATAGATAGTCCAAGGGAACTTGATTAAATCTCTTAGTAGAATAGTTAATTAGTGTTTGTACAATTACTATGAGATTAAGAGTGCCTGTGTGAAAAGCCCCCTGGGGTTTAAAGCATGTAAAAATTGATCCAAGGGTAAATGGTGAAATTAATCAAAATTAGACACTTGGATTGGTTGTTAGGTGTAAGATTAAACAATTAGAGGTGAAACGAGCAATACCAAGCTTGCGGAACTGAAACTACCCACTTCTCCCAAGGAGGGTGTCTTCCCCTAGAGGAATGGCCAGTGCGTTAGATGGGCAAATGGAGTCCAATGGTCACAAAAATTTAAACTAAGGGGCTTTAACTTATTTCGAAGGTGGATTTTAAGTTTTAAAGCCAGCCGCAAACTAGATCCTATAAATCTAAAAATCGAGGGTTTTAAAATGCGAGTTTCACCAAAGAATTTTATGACTAATGGAATAGAAATTTAAAACAAAAGATATAGAGTAGATCTTACCCAGAAAATCTTGTAGATGCCTTGCAAATGATGATTTATCCCGTCTCGATCAAATTGAAGCAATTCGAATGAGTACCAAGTGAAATTGATTTGCTCAAGTGAGGCAGTGCACCCCTCTTCCCTGCAAACTCTAACTACCGAAGTGAGATTTCCTACGCAAGAAAAATGAACTGTAGATGCAAGAAAAACAGAGAGCATATCAAAGATCAAAGATACTATTGAAAAACCCCCTAATATGAAAACATTTTCAAGAGAAATGATTTGGGAGATCCACAAAAACGCCCCAAGAAAAAACACCCTCCTACATGCAAAACACTATCTTCCAAAAATATTTGACACACCAAAAAAATATTTCAAATGCTAAGCAAGATAAACTTTCCAATCATAGACAAGAACATCCCACAAAGATGATCCAAGAATTTCTGCAAAAAATCACTTTATTCAAATATCCAGAGCCAAGAGTACAAAATTTCCCTATGGGATACAATGAGGGGGGTCCCTTCTTTATATAGCTTTGGACAGGCACAAACCCTTACTTACTTTTTCATCCAACGGTGGAGATCACTTTTAGATGAATCAATACATAGATCAACATGACTAAGTCAAGAGGGGGGTGAATTACCTCATAAAACTCATTTTCACAACATGATAAATCATTTTTTTTGCATGTTTGACAGTTAAGAGACATGGGGGGGTCATTATGGGGTCCCCCCATACATATTTCTAAAGATACAACTTGATTTACACACTTATATTTTGTCTATTTTGTCCAATTTCACCCTATGGGGAACGTCCTCCCTCAGAGAGCCAAAATAATAATCCAGAACATCAAACTAACTGACACTGATGCAAATATGTCCGGAGAGCCATAATAAATCATCCAGAGAAATTCCCATGCCATTTCCTTGACCACACAAGCCAAATATATTTCTTCAGCGATTTCCTAGTTCATTTTTTAGTGGTACATCCTCTGAAAAAAATAATAATCATCGTAACTTCATTCAGGATGAGAACCGAGGTAAACTGACTGCACAAAAGTGTCTGGAGACTTAGTAGAATGGTACAAGTGACTAATACCACCTGGAACACTGTGGTGCTCTAGGAGAACCAAAATAACTGCAATCTGTAATAAAAAATATGATCTAACCAATAATAAAGTGATAATAATCATTGATCATGAAATCTGGGGCCAAACTCTGAAAATTGAAACCGCAATAATGGAGGGCATGTCTAGAGCAAATATAAGCACTGTTAAAATTTTAGCCACTGCCTTGGGAACCATGTTTGACTTGGCCAACTGGGTTGACCAGGTCAAAATACCCAAGCTGAAAGTGAGATATTCGACTGAGTTGAACCTGCATGCATCCAAGGTAAGAACTACTCCAAGATGTATATTAAAACCCAACTTATGTTATCCCATTCAGAATCATGGTGACAATAATAAATAATAATAGCAATCAATAAGATATACTTATGTCTTTGAGTAATCATTGAATCCTTTAGAAGTCTCTTGTATATGCCATGCTTACAAATTTTAAACAATTTGATAATGTTGGGTTAGGGTGGAAAACAAGGCTAAGGTAAAGGGAGATGACTTATAACTGACTTTGACCATATGATCTCTCAGAATGATGACAATTACACACGACCACAGTGACATATACATGAAAGAAGAACAATAAGGGAGGGTGGTGTCTCACAAGTGGATGAGTTGATCAGAAAAGACTCAATTCAACTCTAACCACATGTTTATGGCTCACATCCAAGCTAAGAAACAACCTCTGTGAGGATCTTTACTAGGACCCTTGCATTGAGTACACAAGAAATTGTAGTGAAGAGATCCTAGGGGAACCTGTGAATTAGCAGTCCCTTGCCCCATCTCACATCAAAACCCGCGGGCTTCATGAGGAATTAATCATTACATTTCAATAGTGGCCAGCAATCTTTAGATTTAGCATTTATTTATCTACTGTTTTTAGGCCTTTCACAATTTCACTTTATAGCCCTTTTTTAGTTGTCTAAAGACACAGTTTGCATTTATTTGAGGGCTTTGCATTTCAACAGATAGAGCTTATAGCACATAATGCATGTAATGATGGTAAACATATTGCTTCGAGTTTTAGCTAACACTCTTTGGGGAACCAAGGGGGGATATCCACAGTCAAGACCAAACACCGGGGGCAATCGACCAGAGAGGTCAAGGCTTCAAAACCCAACTCGCCTAAGCTCAATAACCAACACCAGCAGGTTCTCCTGCCCCAGAAGGATCAAGGCATCGGCAAGTTTTGCTGCACCACTCATAGCCGAGACACAGAACAACATGGGATCCATTATGCATAGGGGTCAAAGTGGGGAAAGTGATCTTCAATCTCATAGGTCTCAGTCAAACCAAAGTCATGGGATGAGAATCATGTAAATTTTCCTTTAATATTCAACTAGGGCTAAAGAGTGCATGCAAAATATCAACTGATAACCACACATGAATATCTTTTACAGTATGCAGCAGAATATAAAACTAAGAAATAAATCACAACATCACATCACGATATTGACACTATTATTTTGGGTATGGAAACCCCAGGAAAAAACCCAACATGGGAAAACGGTGCAGCAATCAGAAATAGATTTTATTATGAGAAAATATGGAACTTTTACAATCACTGCAAATTCACCCAAAACTGGCAAATGCAGTACCCGGAAGAATCACTGGGCAAATCCCAGCTAAACCTCAACACCCTCTTGTGTGAGTGTACGGTCCAACTATACAAAGCTCGATGATCCTACTGCCTGCTCCTTCGTCTTCTCAACTAAATCCTCTGTCTGACTTTCTCTCCCTGTCTGTATCCTGTCTCTATCGGAATACAAGTGTGTGTGTTCTCTCTGCCAATAGATCTCTCTTTTATAACTTTAGGTAAAGCGAAAACCCTAAATCCACTTTCACTTTAACTAGTGGTAAAGTAAAAACCCTAATTTCACTTTCACTTTAACTAGTGGTTCACAAAAGTTAATTTAGATAACTTTAATTTATTTGCCAAAGTAAACTTAGGAAAAGTAAATTAAATACAACTGGTTTCCTAATTTAAGTCTTCTGCATGCAAGAACACATGCATGCAGGAAGACCTTCCTTGTTGCTACTAGTTTAACACTCCCTCTCAACAAAGAAGGGATTCAATAGCAACCCCAACTTATCCGTAAACTTCACAAAACTCTATCTACAAAGTGCCTTGGTGAAAATGTCTGCCACCTGCTCATCTGTTTGTATGTACTCCAACCAAATGGTTCCCCTTTGAACACAATCTCTCAAGAAGTGGTATATGATGTCTATGTGTTTGCTCCGGTCATGGAACACTGGATTCTCAGATAGCATGATGCCACTCTGATTGTCACAGTGAACTACTGTAGCCTCTAGCTCAAACTCGAATAACGCTGCAAGTAACTTCCTCAGCCACATACCCTCACAAGCAGCCATGTTGGCTGCCATGTACTCAGCCTCTGTCGAGCTCAATGCAACTGACTTCTGCTTCCTGGTGAACCAAGAGACAACCCCTGATCCAATGTTGAAACAACAACCTGAAGTACTCTTCCAGTCCTCTACACATCCTGCCCAGCCAGCATCTGTGAAACCTGCTAACTATACTCTCCCCTTGCGCTCATAAACCAATCCATACTCCATTGTACCTCTGATTAAGCGAAGTATGTGCTTCGTAGCCGTCCAATGCACTCTCCAAGGGTCCACCATGAACTGACTCAAATAGTTGACTGCAAAGCTAATATCTAGTCAAGTGTTGACCAGATACATAAGCGATCCGATAAGCTGATGATACAAGGTAGGATCAAATCCGTCTGACCCTGATGCATCAATCTTCCTCCAGTTGGAAACTAGAGGTATGGCCATAGGATTGCAGTCCTCCATCCTGAATGTCTTCAGGATCTCTACCACATACTTCCCCTGTCCGATGAAGAAGCATCCATCTCTCTGCCAAACCTCCAAGCCCAAAAAGTAATGCATCAGCCCAAGGTCTTTCATCTCAAACTCTACTGCAAGGTTGGACTTGCAGTCTCCAATCAGCTTCTCATCTCCTGTCAAAAAGAGACCATCCACATATAAGACCAGTATGAGAGGCACCTCACCTGTCAAGAAGTACAGGTTGTGGTCAGCCTCACTCCACTAAAATCCCATCTCCAGTAGATAGTTGTCAATCCTCGAGTATCATGCTCGAGGTGCCTGCTTGAGCCCATAAAGAGCTCGATGCAGTCTGCATACATGCTTCTCCCTATTCTCCACATCAAACCCCTCTGGCTGCTCAATATATACCTCCTCCTCTATCACTCCATTGAGGAAGGCAGTCTTGACTTCCATCTAATGGACACGCCAACCCATCTCAGCTGCTAGTGAGATAATGGTCTGAATGGAAGAATACCTGGCAACAGCAGCGAAGGTATCCTCATAATCAATACCCTCCTTCTGTGAAAACCCCTTTGCCACGAAGCGCACCTTGTACTTCTCCACGCTTTCGTCTGCTGCATGCTTCACCTTGTAGATCCATCTGGATCACACCACCTTTTTCTCTTGTGGCCTCGGCACAACCTCCCATACCCGGTTTTTCATAATGGAGTCATACTCCTCAACCATAGCTTCCTACCACACATCATGTTGTGCAGCCTCCCCAAAGCCAAAAGGTTCAAAGTTAATCAACTATGTCATCAGTGCCATATAACTAAGCCTCTCTGGTGGTACACTCCGTCTAAAAGATGTCTGTGGAGGATCTACCTGCCTGGAAACCTACACTGTGGATCTAAACCACTTAGGCCTTGGCCTAGTGTCAACCTGTTCCAACTGTTGGATATTCATCTCCTGCTGTAGCTCATCCTTCAAGTCAATGACTGAAGGATCCTGTCCACCTAACTCCCTCTGACCACTAGAACCTATTCTCTTTGTCTGTAGCTGCACCTGTACATCTGGCTCCTCCAACTTGACTCCCGACTCCTGTGCTGGTTGCTGCGCTGCTGGTAAGTCCAGAGATCTCCGCAAGGCCCTGTCCTCATCGAACTGGATATCCCTACTCACAATGATCCTCCTGCGAGCAGAAATGTAAACTCTATATGCCTTCAAAATCTTGCTGTAACCAACAAGTAACCCTTTCTCTCCAGAAGGGTCCAACTTCTTCCTATTGTTAGCATGAAAATGACAATAGTAGACATTGCCAAATATGCGAATGTGACTCACATCTAGCCTAGTGCTTGTGAAGACCTCCTCCGGTGTCTTCCTCCCCAAGGTTGTGTGGGGACACCTATTATGAATGTATACTGCAGTCCTATATGCCTCGGCCCAGAGGAATAGTGGTAATCCCTGATCAAATAGCATGGCCTTGACTGCTCCAACCATAGTCTTGTTCTTCCGCTCTGCAACTCCATTTTGCTGTGGGGTATAGGGCACGGTGTGCTCCTTCTTGATCCCCTAAGCTGAACAATACTCCATGAACTCATTGGAAGTGTACTCACCCCCATTGTCTGTCCTCCACACTCGAATCTTCTTTCATGTTTGGTTCTCCACAAGAGTCTTGAACTCTCGAAACCTCTCAAAGACTGTAATGTCCTCTTCCTTTTAGGCCTTGAGGCCCATACCGCTAACCTATGTGATTCCTGTGGGTTCGAGCGGTTACTGATAGCTAGGGAATCAGATCAGGACCGATGCCATCCATAGAAGATCTAGGGCATCCTCACTTGGTCGAGAAGGGCCACCTGGGCCAAAGGCCACCTTCATGCATGACCATGCTCTTTTTAGGTCTCCACCCGCATGCATGCAAGTCAACGGCAAATTAGAAGATAAAGTGACCTAATTAGGTCAAAGATTAGGTTTTGCGCAGTTGAACTTTATAAATAGAGGGTAAAGCAAGAGGAGACCTCACTTATGATTATTATTATTTTGGGAGCACTTGGATAGCAGCACAGCGTGCAGCACAACAGTTGGGGTTGGAGACGGAGTCTTCAGCTAGCAGGATTTCGACAGTGGAACATATGTCCTAGTCTTATTCCGGGTAAGCCATACTGGTTCACCACTTGTTCTTCAGTACATTCATCAGTTATATAGCACAGGGTATAGATTGTTGCAGTGGCACGGTGCAGCCGTAAAAGGGGTTTTTCAACCAGAAAGCCCTAATCAGCTATTGGGCCTTTAGATCTCAGTTTCCTTCCGAAACTCAGGCATCATTCTCACCATCAGCTACGTACTCCGGCACTCGATTATCAGCTCCATCTGAGCTCATCCGAAGCCGTTATCAGCATTTCCGGGATTACAGGGGCGTGAGCAGCTGCCTCATTGAACCTAGACGCTATCCTGCTTAGGGGTGTCAGATCTTCAGCATAATCCAGTCAATCTCTCAAGCACAGCAAGGCTATCAGCCCTGCAAATCGGCGGATCCATCGGACACCTCCTTCCTTGAGGGCGTCACCTTTTTCTCTGATTGGGCGTCTTATTGCTGGAGCATTCACCGGAGGCAGGAGAGATCAGTTCCTCTCCGATCCAGATCTCAGTACTTGCAAACTTTATCTGCAGTAGTTCAGCCAGTTATCAGTGGTAAGTGTGCATTCTATCTCACAAACCCTAACCCTAATTTTTCCTATAAAATAGGGATTTTTGCCTGGCAGTCTGTAAGCCCAGTTGTATCAGCATATTTGTTTGGAAATAGAAAATATCGGGATTTGGGATATTACAGTGGTATCAGAGCTATTTTCTTGGCCAGCTGTGGGCTTAAGAGATGAAAAGTAGATGAATACAAAAGGAGATCCTTTTGTAACTTATAGGAGGAGGAAGAGTAGATACACAGAAGAATTTGAAGATATCCAGCTAGAGGATCCCAATTCAGACATGGAATAGACAGGTATTCATTCGGATAGGGGAAAAGGAACGAGAGATGAGGAGGATCGGATGGACTTTCGCAACTTGGTCTCTGCATTGCAAGACTTAGCCAAAGGACAAAAAGAAGTCCTCAATGCAATCAGCAGGCTGTCAGCGAAACCGGAACCAGGTATCAACGGTGCCCCCCCTCACCAGTAGAGCGAGGATCTTCCAGCGGCAGTGGAAAGATGGCGTACACCAACATCCAGAACACTCCCCACATATACAACAGACCTACTATCAGGCCTACCATGCCTCACTTCTTAGCAGATACAGTAGGGGGCCCGGTCATGCAGGTAGAGCCCAGCAAGCCTTTTGGGGCTTATTTGCAGGAGTACAGGGACTTAGGGGATGAGTTTCATGCTGCTATGTCTTTCTCAGACTTCTGCAACATGAAGAGCAGAAACAGGCCCAGGAATTTCAACAAGGGTTTCAATCACAACTATGAGCTGCAGAAGACCTTGGGCAGGTTAACTATCCCAAACTTTGATGGAACTCGCGGAGGATCAGCGAGAACATGGGTCCAAAAGTTGGATACCTATTTCCAGCTCAACCCCATGACAGAGACAGACGCCATTAAGTTGGCTACACTTCACCTAGACGGAGAAGCTCACGAATGGTGGTACCACGGACTGGTGACATTGGGTCACAACACCATACATTCTTACGGTGAGTTCACTCAGAAACTCATGGAGAGGTTCGACAGGAAAGATACAGAGATCCATTTCAGGGAGTTGGCTCAACTCAAGCAGACTAGTAGCTCAGAATCATTCATTTCAGAGTTTCAGAGGCTAGCCGTTATGGTAACAGATGTGTCAGAGAGCAGACTGACTATGTTATTCACGGAGGCCCTCATAGATCCACTACGGGGATGGGTGAAAGCCTACAAACCCCTCACTCTGCAGGATGCTATTAGCAGGGCAAGGGATCTTCAGGATTCAGTTCCCAAAAACAAATTCCCTATGAAAACCAATTTTCCTGTTAGGGACAAGGACAGGAAACCTTTCCAGCAGGATGTGCCCAAGAAAACCTGGTTAGATGAGGACACTAGGAAAGATTTGAGAAAGAAGAAGTTGTGCTTCACCTGTCAGGAACCATGGGTACCAGTACACAGGTGCGCAAGGAAGGCAAAGGCACACTACATTGAGGTGTATTCAGACAGTGACGAGGATGACGATGAGCAGGAGGCCACAGAAGAGGAATCACACCAGGGTGATACACCCGAGGAAG
>LPNX010720481.1:170711-253756 GCA_001517045.1 Pseudotsuga menziesii | reverse complement strand
GGCTTTGAACACATCATCGAGCTAGAGGAGGGAACACAAGCCGTCATCACCACTCCTTACAGGCATCCTAAGAGGTACAAAGATGAGATTGAGAAAACCCTCAAAGAATTACTGAAGCTTGGTTATATACGACCCAGTTCTAGCCCCTTTGCATCTTCAGTGGTTCTGGTTAAGAAAAAGGATGGCACTCTGCGTATGTGCATCGATTACCGAGCGCTTAACAAAAAGACCATCAAGAACAGGTATCCCATTCCCAGGATTGACGAACTCATGGATGAACTTCGGGGAGCTCAATACTTCTCCAAGATCGATCTTCGCTCGGGATACTATCAGATCAGGGTAAGGGACCAGGACATCCCCAAAACAGCGTTTCGCTGTCATTATGGTCACTATGAGTTTTTGGTCATGCCATTTGGGCTTACCAATGCTCCAGCTACTTTCCAGTCATGCATGAACCACACCTTCAGGGCACAACTACGTAAGTTTTTGCTTGTATTCTTTGATGACATCTTGGTTTACAGCAAAACATGGGAAGAGCACTTGAAACACCTGGACGAGACGTTGAGTATTTTAGAAGAACAGTCGCTTTACGCGAAAATGTCCAAGTGTGAGTTTGGCATGAAGGAAATGCTGTACTTAGGACATGTGATCAATGCAGAAGGAGTACAGGTGGAGATGGAGAAAATCCGAGCTATCAGAGATTGGCCCGCGCCAAAAACCGTGACAGAGTTGCGAGGGTTCCTAGGTCTGTGCACTTATTACCGACGGTACGTTAAGGGATTCTCCCAGTTTGCAGCACCCCTCACAGATCTCACCAAGAAGGGGGCATTCACTTGGACAGACTCAGCACAGAAAACTTTCGAGGAGATGAAGGTTATCATGAGTTCTTGCCCAGTTTTAGCATTGCCAGACTTCTCACAACCCTTTACAGTAGAATGTGATGCCTCAGGAGAAGGGTTAGGAGCAGTATTGATGCAGAATCATCACCCTATTGCATTTAAGAGTCGTAAACTGAAGAACTACGAGCGTCATTACTCCATATATGACAAAGAGATGCTAGCTATCTTGCATGCTCTCACAAAATTCAGACAGTACCTGGTGGGCAGTAAGTTCAAAATCAAAACAGATCATAACAGCCTCAAGTATTTCTTGGAACAGAAGGAACTGAATGAGCGGCAACAGAAATGGGTCAGCAAGGTACAAGCCTATGATTTCGAGATCTAGTATGTGAAAGGTAAGAATAATGTAGTGGCTGATGCATTATCTAGGTGCCCATCCCCATTATCCCTCAGTAGTATATCCACGGATTGGAGGGCACTTCTCTTAGTGGAGTACTCCAAAAATAAATTCACCTGCAAATTATTGGATGGGCAAATTCAGGATGACAGGTACAGGATTGTGGACGACATCATCTACTACAAGGACAGAATATACCTCGTTCCAGAATCCACATTGCGAAAGATCATCCAGGCAGCCCACGATTCTCCTTTATCAGGGCATCAAGGGTTCTTAAAAACCTACCGGCAGATCAGAGAGAGGTTTTCATGGAAGGGCCTCAAGGGGGAGATTATGCAGCATGTCCGGGAATGTAGCATCTGTCAGCAGAACAAGGTTGAGAACACCCATCCAGCAGGGCTACTACAGCCACTACCGATCCCAGAACAGAAGTGGGAGAGCATCTCCATGGACTTCATTACAGGCTTGCCCAAGGTCCAAGGGCGAGATTGTTTATATGTAGTAGTTGACAGACTGACCAAGTTTGCACATTTCTTCTCGATACCATCAGACTACTCGGCAGCTCAAGTAGCGGAGTTATTTTTCAGGGAGGTTTTCAGGTTACACGGGTTGCCTAAGACCATTGTCAGTGATCGGGATAGCAGGTTCACGGGTGCCTTTTGGCAGGAACTGTTTAGATTGGTGGGGACCGAACTGGCTACTAGTACGAGTTATCACCCCCAGAGTGACGGACAAACAAAAATAGTCAACAAGTGGATCGAAGGATATCTCAGGAACTACGTAGCAGGGCAGCAGCGAACCTGGATCAAATGGCTGCACCTAGGAGAGTATTGCTGCAACACTACTTATCACATGTCTATTAGGATGACTCCTTTTAAGGCATTATATGGTTATGAGGCCTTGGACTATGTGGATTTGGCATTTGGAGACAGTAGGGCTCCTAAGGCTAAGGATTGGATACAAGACAGTCAAGACATCCTGAAAGTTTTGAAAGAGAATTTACAGACAGCCCAGAATCAACAGAAGCTGTATGCCGACAAACACAGGATTGAGCGGAGCTTTGAGGTAGGTGATTTAGTCTACTTAAGGCTCCAGCCTTACAGACAGTCGTCACTTAAAAAGAAAGGAGCAGAGAAATTAAAACCCCGCTTCTATGGACCATACAAAATAATTCGGAAGGTGGGAGAGGTGGCATATGAGCTCGAGCTGCCCAGAGAAAGCAAAATCCACAATGTGTTCCATGTGTCCAGCCTGAAGAAGACCCTTCGGCAACACATTGCTCCATCTACCGAATTGCCCCCTTTAGATGATGAAGGACTGCTGATACTGATTCCTGAACGGATCATACAGACCAGAGAGAGAAAGCTCAGGAACAGAGTGATCAGAAAATATTTGGTTCAATGGAAAGAACTACCACCCGAGGATGCCACTTGGGAAGGTGAACAGGTATTGCAGCATCCCAGTTTGAAGTTGCTTGAGGACAAGCAATCTCGAGCGGGGAGGACTGTAATGTCCTCTTCCTTTTAGGCCTTGAGGCCCATACCGCTAACCTATGTGATTCCTGTGGGTTCGAGCGGTTACTGATAGCTAGGGAATCAGATCAGGACTGATGCCATCCATAGAAGATCTAGGGCATCCTCACTTGGTCGAGAAGGGCCACCTGGGCCAAAGGCCACCTTCATGCATGACCATGCTCGCAGCTCCATGCATGACCATGCTCTTTTTAAGTCTCCACCCGCATGCATGCAAGTCAACGGCAAATTAGAAGATAAAGTGACCTAATTAGGTCAAAGATTAGGTTTTGCGCAGTTGAACTTTATAAATAGAGGGTAAAGCAAGAGGAGACCTCACTTATGATTATTATTATTTTGGGAGCACTTGGATAGCAGCACAGCGTGCAGCACAGCAGTTGGGGTTGGAGACGGAGTCTTCAGCTAGCAGGATTTCGGCAGTGGAACATCTGTCCTAGTCTTATTCCGGGTAAGCCATACTGGTTCACCACTTGTTCTTCAGTACATTCATCAGTTATATAGCACAGGGTATAGATTGTTGCAGTGGCACGGTGCAGCCGTAAGAGGGGTTTTTCAACCAGAAAGCCCTAATCAACTATTGGGCCTTCAGATCTCAGTTTCCTTCCGAAACTCAGGCATCATTCTCACCATCAGCTACGTACTCCGGCACTCCTTGATTATCAGCTCCATCTGAGCTCATCCGAAGCCGTTATCAGCATTTCCGGGATTACAAGGGCGTGAGCAGCTGCCTCATTGAACCTAGACGTTATCCTGCTTAGGGGTGTCAGATCTTCAACATAATCCAGTCAATCTCTCCGGCACAGCGAGGCTATCAGCCCTGCAAATCGGCAGATCCATCGGACACCTCCTTCCTTGAGGGCGTCACCTTTTTCTCTGGTTGGGCGTCTTATTGCTGGAGCATTCACCGGAGGCAAGAGAGATCAGTTCCTCTCCGATCCAGATCTCAGTACTTGCAGACTTTATCTGCAGCAGTTCAGCCAGTTATCAATGGTAAGTGTGCATTCTATCTCACAAACCCTAACCCTAATTTTTCCTATAAAATAGGGATTTTTGCCTGGCAGTCTGTAAGCCCAGTTGTATCAGCATATTTGTTTGGAAATAGAAAATATCGAGATTTGGGATATTACAAAGACCTCTGACTTGACCTTCAGGAAATAGATCTAGGTTTTCCTGGAATAGTCATCAATGAAGGTTGCACAATAATTGTAACCACTGAACGAATGGACACTCATAGGTCCGCATACATCCGAATGCACCAAGTCCAAGGGCTCCTTAGACTTGTGCTCACTCTGTGGGAAAGGCTTCCTAATGTTCTTCTCCAAAACACAACCTTTGCAGTGGTTATGCTTTTCCTCCTGTACTTGAGGAACTCCAATGACTGCTTGTCTCAAATGCTTAAGTGCTCCATGGTGCAAGTGTGCATTCTTCCTATGCCACAACTCACCCTAATTGCTGCTGCTGCTGACTAGAGCCTTTGCAGGCTCAAAGTGTAATATGTACACTTTCCCGCTCCATCTGCCAATCACCCAATCCAAGCTCCTATATGACCCCTTAGGCCTAATATACACTCTATGGTCATGGAACTTCACCTGATATCCCTTGTCCTCTAGAGTGGAGACTGATATAAGGTTCTTGGTCGGTCTTGGAACATATAACCAAGGTTACAAAAACCGAACCGATGGTCGAACCGGTCGACCCTAAAAACCGGACCAAGACCGGAACCCGACCAAAACCAGGAAAAAAACCGGATCACAAAACCAGTCCACCAAAATACAAAAATTTCTTAAATATTGAAAAATTATATATATATTCATGTGCAACCATGTGAATCCAAACCATTATACACAAATTTGCAAAAAGTGCTCTTGGTATGTGCCATACTGAGCATATTTCACTAGGACCTTCCCCACTCAACCAACTTTAAATTTTTTTTTTTTTAAATTTAAAAAATACCCTGTTTAGTGTTGTACAGTTATGTAAGGAATCGATCAAAACCGACCAGTTCCATAGGGAACTGGTCAAAACCAGTTTGAACCGGTGAGGCCCCAAAACCGGTCGGACCGACCGGTTTTACCGGTTCCGATCCGATTTTTGTAACACTGCATATAACACATCAGCAAAATTGAGGGATTTTCCAGACTCCCTCTCAAATGAAACAGTGCCAACTCCCTGCGCCTGATACTGTGCATCATCACCCAGCTCAACGTGGATCCCTGTTCCACCCTCTTGCAAGTCTCTGAAGAATCTCTTCTGTCCAGTCATGTGACTAGAGGCTCAACTGTCAATGTACCATATGCTGCTCCCACTGGTGCTTGCCATGCAAGCCATCAAGCAAAACTCCTCATCGAAGTTCTTGTTGAACTCATCCACCTTTGCAGATCCAACCATTTGAGTGTTACTCTTCTTCTTCCTGTCTGGGCACTAGGAGGCAAAGGTCCCTGCTTGTAGCAGATAAAACGCTTGACCTTTGACACATCAAGCTTCTTCTTACCATCCTTCTTCCTCTTTGCCTTCCCCTTGCTCTTCCTTGTAAGGGCTAGAGACTCCTCATCCACAATTTGTGGGGCACTGCTGGATGAGCCTGATCCTTGACCCATGCGAATCTCCTCCTGCACAAAGTCATCCCATAGTCTCTGCCAATCAGGGAGCTTCCCCCTAGCCACAACACCTTTGACAAAGGTGTCCCATGGCTTAGAGAAGCCATCGAGGGCTATCCGAACTAGCTCCTCATCATCTGTCTTAGAGCCAATAGCTCCAAGCTCATCCCTGATCTATGTGAGCCTCGTGAGATAAGGTACCACTCCTTCTTCCTTGGTCATCTTGGTGTTGCGCATCCTCTCTTGTAACGCCATCCTCCGTTTCTCGTTCTTGCTCCGGTACAGACTCTCCAAAGCCTTCCACATTTCTAATGCAGTCTTCTTACTCGAAAGGTGAGGGACTATATGGTCCTTCACTCCATCCATGATAATCAGCATGGCTCTGGAATCAATCTTTTTCCAAGCTGCTAGATCTGTCGAATCTGTGGGTGCAACCTTCGTGGAGTCAATGTGCTCCTCTGCATCACTGACGTCCAGGATCCTTGTGATCCTTTCTTTCCATGTAGGAAAGTTCTGAGCACCCTGGAGTCTATCTTCAACTCTCAATTGCACGACCATAGTGAAGTGTACCGGTCAAACCCTAGATCTGGAAGTCTAGGTTTGTGTCTTCCTATAGATTTGCCCCTGATCTATCACTACTGCTGCAAATCTCTCAGCTTTAGCTCACCAGAGCTCTGATACCATGTAAATTTTTCTTTAATATTCAACTAGGGCTAAACAATACATGCAAAATATCAACTGATAACCACACATGAATATCTTTTACAGTATGCAACAGAATATAAAACTGAGAAATAAATCACAACATCACATCACGATATTCACAAACCTGGCGAATGAAATACCCGACAAAATCACTGGGCAAATCCCAACTAAACCTCAACACCCTCCTGTGTGAGTGTACGGCCTAGTTGTACGAAGCTCGATGATCCTCCTACTCGCTCCTAGTTCTCACCTAAATCCTCTATCTGACTTCCTCTCCCTGTCTGTATCCTGTCTCTGTCAGAATACGAGTGTGTGTGTTCTCTCCACCAATTGATCTCTCTTATATAACTTTAGGCAAAACGAAAACCCTAATTTCACTTTCACTTTAACTAGTGGTAAAGCAAAAACCGTAATTTCACTTTCACTTTAACTAGTGGTTCACTAAAGTTAATTTAGATCACTTTAATTTATTTTCCAAAGTAAACTTAGAAAAAGTAAATTAAATACAACTGGTTTCCTAATTTAAGTCTTCTACATGCAAGAACACATCCATGCAGGAAGACCTTCCTTGTTGCTACTAGTTTAACAAATCAATCATGGATGAACTAGATGGACGAGGACAAATGACACATGGAACCAACATATCACTAAGGTTTAACATTTGTATAAAGCATGTCATGAGCAAGAGTCTTCAACATTGAGTCCTTCGATCAGTCTTAGCACAAGTTCAAGCATTAGTATATATATAAGCATAGGTCACCATGATCATCCTAACAAGACAAGCCTAGGTGTTTAATATACATCACAAATGAAAAACAAACCAAGGAAACATATACATGATCTCACCATATATACTTGTCTCCAATTGATAAGCCCCTCTGCAACTATGTGTACCATATCTACTCTACTACTCTACTCAAATGAACTAGGTCACCACTAAAATCTTCTCAATGGACAAGTGAATCTCAGTCATGGCAAGGAAATACTGTTAAACAAGGCTCTGAAATGGCCGAGGCTGTAATGATCCATGCTAAAACCCCATGTGAATGAATAGCTCAGAACAATAAAGAGATCAATCTGTATGTTGCATCATAGTAGCCCAACTGCAAATGTATATGTGATAACAATGCCTTCTGAGCTCGTACAAATCCTTCGTCCATTTGCACTCATGTGATTCTCTGTAGATCCTGAATCCTGGGGTTGCTCAATATACACTTCTACTTCGATTACACCATCTATCTAGTGCAATATCTATCATTGAATAAGTGTGTATAGCCAATGAAGCAAATGTCTCATCATAATCAACGCCCTCTTTCTGAAAGAAACCATGAACCTCGCTTTAAACTTCTGTAGAATGCTTGATCTTGTATATGAACGTTATTGTTGAATAATCATTTGTTCTTTTGAACAAGTCTCATCATCCTTCTCTTGTAATTGATAGCACACAATCTTTCCTACAAGCCAAATTCAATCATTTCATTAGTAACCTTTCATAACATTTCATAATCATCAAATCTTATTGACATTATAATGATAATGCATAAATCACAGTTATGCAACCATTTTAGCCAATGCTTCAGCACAACATTCATCCATATCCCGTATACATATGGTAACTTTCTAAATGCCTTCCATCTCTAACAAAACATAATTAAGAGCGTGCACTACCCCCAACATGTCAGCAAAGAGGTTTCATTCTAGATAAGCAGTAATGCCTCGTGGAATGTTGTACAGCACCATAAGCTACTTACCCATCACATGCACATTAGTAGTATATTGTTCATCAATGCAAACACTCTAACATGCATAATACACTTCCTAAATCTAGGAACATAAATATGTACACCACTAAACAATATCATTTCAACAATTAGATATACAGGAAATGACACTGTATATCCTGAATCCTAGAGGTTACTCAGTATACACTTCTACTTCAATTACACCATCTATCTAGTGCAATATCTATCATTGAATAAGTGTGTATAGCCAATGAAGCAAACGCCTCATCATAATCAATGCCCTCTTTCTAAAAGAAACCATGAACCTCGCTTTAAACTTCTGTAGAATGCTTGATCTTGTATATGAACGTTATTGTTGAATAATCATCTGTTCTTTTGAACAAGTCTCATCATCCTTCTCTTGTAAGTGATAGCACACAATCTTTCCTACAAGCCAAATTCAATCATTTCATCAGTAACCTATCATAACATTTCATAATCATCAAATCCTATTGACATTATAATGACAATGCATAAATCACAGTTATGCAACCATTTTAGCCAATGCTTCAGCACAACATTCATCCATATCCCGTATACATATGGTAACTTTCTAAATGCCTTCCATCTCTACCAAAACATAATTAAGTGCGTGCACTACCCCCAATATGTCAGGAAAGAGGTTTCATTCTAGATAAGCAGTAATGCCTCGTGAAATGTTGTACAGCACCATAGGCTACTTACCCATCACATGCACATTAGTAGTATATTGTTCATCAATGCAAACACTCTAACATGCATAATATACTTCCTAAATCTAGGAACATAAATATGTACACCACTAAACAATATCATTTAAACAATTAGATATACAGGAAATGACAAAAATACTTATCTTCGCTTGTTTGGTTAGCTCCCTCTTGATCTTTGGAGTTTCTGACATTGTGCTCTACTCCATCGTCTAATTCTGAGGACCTGTG
This sequence comes from Pseudotsuga menziesii, assembly GCA_001517045.1. Taxonomy (NCBI): domain Eukaryota; kingdom Viridiplantae; phylum Streptophyta; class Pinopsida; order Pinales; family Pinaceae; genus Pseudotsuga; species Pseudotsuga menziesii. The sequence continues at coordinate 244,985 of LPNX010720481.1, read as the reverse complement.
ACCATCTACAATTGGCAATGTTGAGCAAGTCTTCTACGCCATAGTTCACTTGTACTATGCATTATTGTTGAATCAGAGTGTCCCTTCTTCTTCAACACCAATCCCGACTACATCATCAATGGTCTTTCCTTTTGCTCATATGGGAACTTCTTTGTTGAAGACGAAAACTCTGAATCCCTTCTTATCCAATGTTGAGATGAATAGGAGGCTCTTTCTTCAAATTAGGTCAATACTACATGTTCTTCAGCTTCACGTGTTTTCTAGAATCCAACTTAGTAGGAGGCTTCTCCTACCCCATTATTACGATATTGATAATCTTCTTCAAGCTTCACCTTATGAGGTGAATCTTTATCTGGCAAGTGCTTATAAACAAGTTATGTGTCACTTGCATGAGTGACAGACTCTGTAAAAGCGGATGTCAACACATATTCTTCTTCACTTTTATCATCTTCCCTTGCTCTCTTCTTAACTGGTTCATCATCTTCTGTAGCATGAGCATGATACCTCTTCTTCTTTCCTTTCTTCATATGGCCTTTGCCTTTGGGGCAATCTCTTGCAAGATGTCCCTTTTCATCACAAATGTGACATCTGTAATTTGAGTAGCCCTTCTGGAATTTTCTCGACTTCTTTTGAGAGTGTTCGTTCTTGCTCTTTCCCATCTTTTCGAATCTACCTTCTTCAATTTGATTCCCAATAGCTTCGAGTTGTTCTTTGGTCTAAGAGACCCTTGCAAAGTGGGATTTGATGGTCTCTGAAATTTGCATTTTCACATTCTTGAGTTGAGTTCTCAAGGTCATCTTCTAGTTGATGTTCTTTCCTTCGAACAATCCAGTCAAGACATCAAATATCTCCTTGGGAGTCTTCAAGGAGAAAACATGTGGGATTAAGTGATCCTTGATGGATTCAGCAACGATCCTCTTGGCCTAGACCATAATCTTCTTGTGTCTAGCCTTGTCTTCATCTCCCTCTAGCTCTGCAACTTCTTCCTTCACATAGATTTCCAAGTCATGCTCTTCTAATATGAGAAGCACTCTATACTTCCATGCTCGGAAGTTCTCAACTCCTTCAAGCTTGTCCTCAAGCTTGGTACTATTTGTCATCTTGATAAAAATGAGAACTTCAAATGGAAATAAGCATAATAGTGCTTACCAATAAGAGTGCTCAAACCAAGTGCTTGCTTCAAGGTCTTCTGAAAAACTGCTTCTGGTTGATTTTAGGGTTTGATAAAGAAACCATAATTTTCCAATTTTAGAATCTTGAAAATCTCATTGGAGAGAGAGATGTGCCTCCTCAAGGTGAGTTGAGCAATGGTCTTCTTTTTCTGGATCAGTGGACGGAACTACAAAATATCTTATGCCCTAGTTTTACCCAAGCAGTGCTGATATGGCCAAAAATAAAAATCCTCAAATCTAAGTTCTATCTCCATACAAAGATGCACCCTCCTAGGGTGAGTTGGAGAATGTATGGGTCGAACCCAATTGGTGGACAAAAGGTATCAAAGTATGGAGCCCTAGTTCTTGACCCCGATAGTTTTTAGGTCAAAACTAAAAAACCACAAAATTGGAATCTTCCTCCACAGAAATATGTGCCCTACTAGGGAAAATTCAATGATGTAAAGGTTAAGCTTGATCTGTGGATGGAAAGGCTAAAACCATGGAGCCTTAATCTCCGGCAATTGCAACTGTTGTAGCTGTTATGGCTGTACAATAACTTCTTTCAGGATGGCTCTCATACCATGTTAGAATTTTAATGGTTATATTAGATCTTCAAACAATTTGCATTATTTCATCATAACCATAAGCAATAGGGTCACTAAAAGAAAGACAAGTACAACAACACAAAAGAACACAAAGATTTTCCTCGGGAAACCACAACAAAGAAAACCCCAGCAACTTCTTTATTATAGATTCTGTCACCAATTACAATGCGAAACCAAGATAAGATGAACACCAAAAGACAAAACCAGTTGCTTCTTCTCTCTCTTGCACACTTGCTTGTCCAAGTTGTATGTCTAAATGAGAGGTGCACCCTCTCTATTTATACTCATCATGTGAGTGACCTTTTTCCCGGACTGGGTCGACTTCTTACTCTTACTGAGTCGACATGTCTAGGGAGACTCAAAATAACATTTATATAATATTCATTTTGGGTACTATTGACCCGACTTACAACGAAAGGTTTACATTGATTCTTTCAAGACTTTTACATGACCAAGTACATCAATAACATCCCTCGAAGGAGGTATAACAATAATACAATAAAAGTACAACAAAAATATCTTTCGAAGTTAAAATCTTCAATAGAATCAGTCCCAAAACTCCACAATCATCCATCAAAACAAGAGCACCCTAGGTGGAATTGAGTCCCCTTTGGTTGGTGATCACCATGAGGTTCTTTTCGAGGCATTTCCACAGTTTATTTTGGATTTTATTGAAGTTTTAGTTGTTAGTTTTCACTACAAAAAATTATTCATCTTGTAATCAATCAGTATCAAGTTTTATTGATGCTAAACCTTCCCAGTTACTGACTAGTTATTGAATATCTTGTTGACTCCAATAAAACACTAGTCTATTAACCTAGCAAGGTCTTGTTAGAGATAGCATTGTTTCTTGTTGCATACTTCAGAATATCTTCTGAAGTTACAATCTTCAATAGAATCAGTCCCAAATCTCCTCAATCATCTGTCAAAACAAGAGCACCCTAAGTGGAATTGAGCCCCCTTTGGTTGGTGATCATCATGAGGTAGTCTTCGGGGCATTTCCACAGTTTATTTTGGGTTTTCTTGCAAGTTTTAGTTGTTGGTTTTCACTGCAAAAAATGATTCATCTTGTAATCAATCAGTATCAAGTTTTATTGATCCTAAACCTTCCCATTCATTGAGTACTTATTGTATATCTTGTTGACTCCATTAAAACACTAGTCTATTAACCTAGCAAGAAGGTCTTGTTAGAGATAGCATTGTTTCTTGTTGCATACATTACAAAGCTATTCCTCTCCATATTTGAGAAGCATCCTATGGCCAAAGGAGCAAGCCTAAAGAGAGAGGAGAGTGCATTTTGGTGACATTGGGTGCATTTCCTAAAAGGCTATCAGTCTTAGCACCAACCCTCGTCAACTAATTAAAAGTGTTTTAATTTGTCAGGTAACAACTGGTAGGAGAGATCCATTTACTGCAAGTACAAACTTCGATGCCAAAAGCATTAGTAAAAGTGTTTTAATTTGTGAGGTAACAAATGGTAGGAGAGATCCATTTACTGCAAGTACAAACTTCGACACCAAAAGCATAGTGTGCCATAGATCCTCATTCCTAGATCTTCCAAATCCAATGTATTTGAACAATCTTCTATCAAGAGCTTCCTTGCTTCATCCTCGGATGCTATGAAAGATCCACTTACTGCAAGTACAAACTTGGAGGTCAATAGTGTCCCATCCCCATGGATCGGTGATGGAAACAAGACATCTTGAGCACTCACCCCTGGTATCTACAATCAAGACACTCTTCTAGGCTCTTGGGACCTTAACAAGGATTCCTCCGTTGTTGTTCTCAGCTTTGCATCTCCCTACTAGTTGATAGACAAAAGTTTCTACAATTTGTTCATTCATATTTATGGAATGATCCCAATGTGGAACCACGGCTATTAGAGGGAAATATTTGCCAAAAGAAAACCATCGATGGAAGAATCACCAGGATATTATGTACAAAGTTACAAACTGTTGGTGTTGGTAGCTTCGAGAGGTCACCTCCGCAAGTCGGCCTAAAGAAGAAATAAACAATAAGTAATTATTATTATTTGTGAAGACAAATCAGCCCCTTCAAGAGCACAGGTTAGCCCCACAACAAAAGTGAAAAAGGAAACATGAAAAAAGTATAGATAGGAGGGACGCCTCCTCATTCTCACTAAGCAAGTCTGCTCAAGCAAGTTGATCAAGTGCGCAAGAGAGATAAGGACCAGGCCTAAAAGAAGAGGATTGATTTATCTGGGTTTGCTATCTTTGAAAGGATATTTATATCTAGTTAGTCTTATATCTGATATACTTTGTATCTTGAATTGATTCTCTCGTAAAAAAGGTTGCTAGGTTTTCTTCCCTTGTGTATAAGGATTTCTCAAGATAAAATTTATGTGACTTTGTGGTTCAATGTATGGTTATCATTCAATGGTCCTATATTTGTTTCTGTTACAAATTATGATTGAAATTTGACTGCTAATAAAAAATCTAACATGGTATCAAAGCAAGGTTGAATAAATGCCATTGTCGAAAATTACGATATCCAAGTTTGGACATTTCTCACCGTAGATTGACCTAAAAAGAGCACTTGTGAAACTTGCCCTTGGACGACATACCTTTCTATGGAAGGAAATTTTAGATTGGTGAACTTTCAATTTTTTACCCAATTTTGTCGAGGTCAAGAACTAGGGCTTCCAGCTTTAAACCTTTTTTACCATAGATTGGGTTTGATCTTAGCATTCTCCAACTCGCGCATCTATCTATGGAATCAGATTTCTAAAAATCCAAACTTCAATTTTGACCTGTCTCCTGCTAGGGTTTTAGGATCACATTTTCAAATATCAACTTACAGTCATAATGAACAATGTCAAAGTTGAAGATAGACTTCATGGGGGCTTCCAACTTCAACTCATGGAAGTCTACGGTACTAATCATCCTAGAGGAAAATGATCTAAAATTTGTGAATGAAAAAAGTATGGGACAAGATGAAGAAGCAGAGAAATCTTAATGGAGCAAGAATGATGCAAAGACAAGAAGGATTTTGATAGACTCTATGAAAGACCACTTGATCCCTTAGATCTCCCAGAAGAAGACAACTAAGAAAATGTTTGATGCTTTGAAGAAGTTATTTGAGAACAACAATGTCAACAGAGCACCTACCTTATGACAATAACCATCCAATGTAAAGATGACAAAAGAAAACTCAGTTTCATCTTACTTCATGAAGATCTCTAAGCTAAAAGATCAGTTGGCCACTGTTGGGGAGATAATTGAAGACAGAGAACTTGTCATGATGACCCTCAATGGTCTTCCCCATTCTTGGAAACCATTCATTCAAAGCATTAGTGGGTGATCCAAAATGCCCAAGTTTGATCGATTGTGGGAAGATTGTACTCAAGAAGAAATTAGACTTGCAGCTAGAGGCAATGTGCATGGCCCTAAACATGAATAAAGCCAGGCCCTTGTAGTACATGCTAGAAAAGGAAGATGAAGAGGAAAGGGAAGGAAGAGTCAAGCAAGAAAAGATAAAGGTGAAAGATCAGGTCCACTTCCAAAAGAGAAGAAGATGAAGAAAAATCTTTCACATATTCAATACTTCAAATGTGATAAGTATGGTCACTATGCTAGACAGTGTCTCGTATCAAAGAAAAAAAAGCAGTATGCCTCAACCGCTAATGTTGATGAAGAGACTCCACAGAAAAGATCAAAGAATGACTTACAAATTTGGTAGAGAAAGAGTCTCATCTACGAGTTGTACTTGGAGATGATGCCAAATATATTGTGATGGGGGATGGGGCCACTTCCTTCCAGTTAGATTTTGGTGATCCTCTACAATTGAGTGATGTATTGTATGTACCAGGGATGAAAAGGAACCTTGTCTCTATTTCAACCTTGGAGGACAAAGGCTAGAAGATTGCCTTCTCTGATGGAGAGGTTCTTACATGGCACATGAACTCTAGTATGGATTCAGCCCGAGTGATTGGTATTCGTGAGGAGGGCTTATATAGATTGACTATACAACCAGTTTAGGCACTAGTGCATGATTCTATCAGTTTGAGTGAGTTGTGTCACACAAAGCTTGCTCACTTACATTATAGAGCCCTTCCATCCTTGAGGACTATGGCAACAAGACTTCTAGAACTCTGTATGGATGATGGCATTTGCAGAGGTTGTGCACTTGGCAAGAATGCTAAGGGTTATTTTCCCAGCAACGAAAGCAAGTCCAAGGGAATCTTGGATTTACTATATTCTTATTTGTGTGGACCAATGACAGTTGCCTCCTTGGGTGGATTCTAGTATTATGTGATCTACATTGACGATTACTCTTGAAAGACTTGGATCTATTGCTTAAAGACCAAGGAATCCGAAGAGGTACTTAGCAAATTCCAGGAGTTCAAGGCGCAAGTTGAGAACTTGCCTAGGAAAAGGATCAAGGTTCTGAGATCGAATAATGGAGGAGGGTATACCTCCTCAGACATCGATGATTTCTACAAGGAGGCAAGGATCAAAAGGCAGTGCATTGTTCCTTACAACCCTCAGCAAAATGGGGTTGCAGAGAGGAAGAACAAATCGATTATAGAGGCAACCAAAGCTATGATTCATTATCAGAGACTGCCTATGTCCTTATGGGCAGAAGCTTCCAGTACCACAGTGTATGTTCAGAACAGGAGTTCCTCATAAGATATTGAGGAACATAACTTCAGAAGAGGCTTTCACAAGCATGAAACCAGACGTTAGTCACTTGTGGATCATTACTTGTCCAGTGTACATTCATGTGCCGAAGGAAAAGAGGACAAAGCTGGAACATTCAAGTAGTAAGGGTACATTTGTAAGGTATAATGAGTCTTCGAAGGCTTATAGGATCTATATCTCAGGATATTGAGGTTAGCAGAGATGTCTCCTTCGAGGAGGAGAAAGCTTTCAGAAGAGAGAGAGGAACTCACAGTAAGCAGGAGACTCCAAAGGAGATGGTATCTTCTCTCTGTTATCCACTACTTTTGCACTTAGTGGATTTTCATTTCGTTGAGCCGCCAGTTTTTGAACATGATGCATGTTCGTTTCTAGAGTTCAAAAGTTCAGTTTGTTCCAAACTTGGCCTGTTTTAGCTAGCCTTTTATTTCTTTTGTCAAAATGACCATACCCCATGTGGTTTGTAATAAAGTGTGCTTGTAGGGGGGTTCTTGAGTGGCTCGGTTCCCTGAGACTTAACAATCAAATAAGGTATTCCAAGGAGTTTTTTCCCTTGTCGATTATTCTTTGCCTTTAGCCGAGTAATAATCGATGAGTTTTTCTCCTACTACCTCCAAAGTTGGAATGCCCAAATTTGGCGGTTAAGCCTTGGGGGGTTATAACTGTAAAATATGAACCTACTTGACACTATTGGTATGTCCTATGGTCATTTCCTAGGTCCCTAGGTGTGTTAAAACATTGTCCAAAAAATATTTTCGCGTACGTCCTCGAGTTTTTATTTTTTATTTTTTTAAATAATTAAATTTTTCAATTAATTAAACCATTTTTCCTATGGTTTAATTAAAAATTTTCAAAGTGTAATACTTAAGTGGTTTGGGGGTGGATTTTGGCAAATGAGTGCTTGTTTTCTAAGCCAAAACACTCATTTAACCCCTCGGCCCACTTATCCTAAGTTTCTGATGATTATTTTGCACTTAATTAAATATTTTCTCAAAATTAATAAATGAGGAATATTTAATTAAAATTATCAGAAAATTATTAAATGGAGATGAATTAAAAACTCTCCAAAATAAACCAAATTGAATAAAGTAAAGAGCTAAATGACATGGCAAAGGGCATTTAGGAAGATTCCAATCACCACCCACCTGATCTGAGTCAGTATCGGAGCACTACAGCTAAATCTTCCTTGGGATTTGCGCCTCCTAACCTAGCATGGGCGAATTTCCTCTTGTGGCACGCTTTTAGTGGATGGTTGATGAAAACAATGAAGTGGGTGGGCGCATTGCCTAGGTGGAGGCCACCTCACCCCCAGTTACAACTACCGAAGCTCAGTTCTTCTCCAGATCAAGGCAGTTAACTCCAGCTACTGAGTGGTTGCGCCCAATGTTTTAAAACTCGGAATCGGTCAAGGGTCAACTCGGACTCGGACTCGAAATCGATAATGAATCGGTAATGACTCGGCCGATTTGAATTCAATGACTCGGATTGCTAAAAAAATACATAAAATATTAAATTTTAAAGAAAAACAATATTTTAAAGATTTTAATCCATGCTTGCAAAGCATTAGAGACAAAATATCTAACGTCTACTCATGCATATACCATATAAGTGTAAATATATCAAAATGGCATCGAGTGTACTGTGCAACATATCTAGAACAAAAAACATAATCAATGAGGTCTAAATGGCTTGTAGAGTCCAAAAAACAACATGCTATGATGCCACTACATCATATGTCAATGATCATACATCTCTTTTTGTTTAACCTTCTCCTCTTCAAATTCATCAAACGGTTGTTGCAACTCCAACTTAATCTGACCAATAAACTCTAAATCAGCTTCCCATGGGGCAATATTTCCTCTAACAGCAGCCGACTGTTGTTTAAATCTATTAATGCCCCCTCCTTTAATCCATGTCTTGCAACACTTGCAATACATTTTCCCTTCAATGACATCAGCATGGATCCATGCCTGATCTTTTCCTTCTGGGGCCAATCTAGAATCTAAATGCAAAGCAAATCTAAACATGCAAAGAAAAAAGAAAAAAATCTTATTATTTTGGCACCAAACAATAGAAAACAGGACTAATATTTGTCAATTTAATGAGAAAAAAAGAAACAATGGCTAGTTGGAAGCTAACATACATCTAGGTAACAGAAAACCGGTCTCCAACAGTCCAACTCCTCCAATCATGTTTATTGTTCTTCACTGTTAGACACTCCTCCAATCCTCCATGAATCCAAACAACAATAATGCCAAATGCTCACAAACATCTTACAACAGAAGTGTGACGCAAATAGAGGGGCAGGAAGTCATCTTATGGCCTCAGGTTATGCTTACAATAAGAAAAATTTTAAAAATAAAAAATAAACATGTTATTTTGGAGTCTGCATTCTTGTGGGTGTCTGCTACAGCTGACTCAGCTGACTCGGGTTGCAACTCGGTCAACTCGGCCAACTTGAACCCTAACTCGGCCGACTCGGACCCAACTCGGCCAACTAAGTATAAAATCGGCCACCCAAGCCGAGTTGTAGGCCGAGTCAGCTCGATCGAGGGTCAACTCGGCTAACTCAGCCAAGTCGGACTTGGACTCGGCTGGTTTTTAAAACACTGGTTGCGCCCCTCCTTCATGCATGCGCTAGGGTTGCATTGCTCTTTCCTCTTTTTGTATAAGTAGGCATCTCTTCTCCCTCTTCAAGAGTGGATAATTTTCCAGAGAACCTCTGGTGAAACTTTGTGTAAATGCTTGTTGCTTTCATGCAACCGTTGGAATAAAGAAAGGCTTTGGAGGCTCATTGTGGTTTGGTTATTTGGATGCATGTGCTTGATGGATGAGGTGATATTATTTTAATTTTCTCTTGCTTTATCAATTTGGGGTAACTAATCTATGCTTTAGAAGGCTTTTACAAGCACATAAGAATAGGTATTTGTAGTTTCAATTTATCTATTTACTAATTTACTCTTAGAGATCTAAAAGAGCAATGTCTTATTCAGTTATATTTCATGTTGCTTTTGATTTCAATTTGTGAATGATACATGATCTAATCCTTTGTTTGGCAAGTATATGAGCTTGTGTTTTGCAGGTCACTCCATTGTACCAAGTAAAAGGTTGAGCTAGTTTGCATCTCATTTTCTTGGAGCCAAGTACGAAGTTCAATAATTATTTGCTATATGAGATCCAAGTTTGTTCTAAAGATCCAAAGGTTTAATCGGTTCTACCCTATTTTATTCATCTTTGAAGTAAATTCTTTTAAAAAATCTTAAAGTAGGTGTGGATTTCAAGCTTTCTCCCTCTTGTTTGCAGCCCTTTTTTCATCTTTATCGCAGCCCTCTTTTCGCAGTCCTTTTTGCCTCTTCGCTGCCCTCTTTCCCTCATTTCTGCCCTCTTTTTGCCTCTTTATTGCACCCCTTTTTGACTGCCCCTTCTTTTCCTTCACCTCTTCTTCTGTTTGATTTTCTCTCTTTCATCTTACAAATTTAGTTTCTTTTAGAGTTAGTTTTTAGATCTTTGTTTATTTTTATTTTTGAAGTAACTCTTAACAAGTTAGTGTTCAAAGCTCTTATTTTCACGAAAGTCAAAAAAACCCAAAGGCTATAAGCAAACAAAGGAGAGGAAAAAAAACAAAAAAAAAACACTTCTCTCTTCTTTCATTCCCCTTTCTCACCTTGTGCTTTCAAGAAAAGATAAAAAGCATTGTAAAAATTTAATAAAGAGCAAGTGGGATGAAGGCTCCCACACCCCACTTTCCCCATTTGGGGGAAGCCTGTATCGTCCTTTGGTCCGTTTCCTTTGCTTTATACTTGCATAGTAATTTCTTAGAGTAAAATAGGAAAAGTTAGTCTTATTGCTTTGCTAGTATAGTTTTACTTTATGATTTTTTAAAGCTTTCTTATATAAATTATTAAAAATGAAAAGAACCCAAAGTCTCTTGAATCTCATTGAAAAGTGGATCAAGAGCACTCTCTATCGAATAGGCTTTATTGTTTTGTCTTAGATTAGTTTTCTTGCTTTTTTGTTAAATTGTTAAAAGAAAAATAACACAAAATCTCTTGAATCTCACCGAAAGGTGGATCGAGAGTGCTCTCTGTCGAAGAGTTTATGGTTTAGTTTGTTTCTCTTACTTTAGTTTTTTTCCTAATTTTTATAAATCTCACCGTAAGGCGAATCAAGAGTGCTCTCTATCGAAGGGTTGTTACAATGGCTCTTGTTCACAATTAATAAAATCGGAATAAACAAATTTTACTACACTGTGTATGCTCTACCCAGTTGGGATACCCAGAAGCAGTTGTAGACTTTTTAATCCTCACATTCTAATCCAAGTCACATTAATAAAACTCACAACCCTCAAATATTACCGAAATCCGGCGTAACGAATATGAGAAGTAGTGGGGAAATTCTTCAGGGAAAGCGGGAACTACTAAAAAGCGACCGTGGGGTCCAGTTAGGCTACATCCTTGTTGGTGTAGTGTTGAACACCCCTCCACGACTCCATCTAGCCCACATTTTCCCATGCGGAGCCACTCTTCGAAGAATACAGACATATCTTCAGTACCGAAAGGTATATCTTGGAGATCCCCTTCTCGTTTAATAAATCAACTTCACCCATTAAAATTTACCAAGTACACTTGCAAAACATTCTCAAGCACTCCACCTAGCACTAGTCTTATGGTTTCCACATTTTCATACCATGGATGCTTTACTTTTAATTTGCAATTGTCGAATGGTTTCCACATTTTCATACCATATCTCTAATTCCACTTGCAAGTATTCACTTGGTCATTTTATTGTAAGTTTCTTTCCAAAAACTCCTAAAAAACACCCATCTGCATCACACACCTAAATATCTTTAAAAATTTGAGCCTTAGAAACTCTTTGTAGGGACTACCCCCCTTGGCTTCGTTAGGAGTTTGCCTAAACGGAGGAGTCAGGATCAGGTGACAGCACCTGACTCTTTGCTTGCCCCCAAGGCCACACCTCTCCCTCCTCGAGAGACAGCTATTCGAAAGATTTCTACTGACGGTGTGCACATCGGCGAGCAACACTCCCCCTCCCTCTTCAGCAATTCAAAGGGAGCCAACTGAACCTGTTGATCCTATTGATCCCGTGTATCCAATTGATGCCAACAAAAATGTTCTAATAGGCTGAAAGAGGCATGCATAGGCTTGTTAGACCTTGTCGGATGCAGAGGGACATGAAGCACCCCATGGTAATTTCAAAGAAAGCAAGAGACCTTAGAGATTCTCCAGCTATGTTGCTTTTATGAGCCACATCATTGATTATGAGGATGCTAGCTACAAGGAGGAAGCTACCAAGCAGGTTTGGGAAGATGCCATGATGGAAGAATATCAATCCATCATGAAGAATGATGTGTGGGATATCATTCCAAGGCCTAAGGGGAAGTCAATTGTGAATTCCAAGTGAATCTACAAGATCAAACATGTAGTTGATGGGAGCATCGAAAAGCACAAAACGAGATTTGTGGCTAGAGGATTCTCTCAGAAAGAGGGAGTCGATTATAACACATTTGCTCCAATGCACGATACACGACCATCAGGTCAATCATAGCTCTTGCTTCAACTATGGGCTGGAAGTTGCATCAAATGGATGTAAAGACTACCTCCCTCAACGATGTGATCGAGGAAGAGGTCTATGTTGAGTAGCTAGAGGGCTTCGTGGTTCACAGGAAGGAGTCCCATGTCTGCAAATTGAAGAAGACCTTATATGGATTTAAGCAAGCACCATGAGCATGGCATGCTAGAATTGACGAATACTTGGTGAGTTTGGGATTCACCAAGAGTGAGGCAGATTCCAGCCTTTATTATAAGCTTGTTGATTGTGATCCTTTGATCCTAGTACTTTATGTCGATGATTTGTTTCTCACCGGAGCAGAGAAACTCATTGCGTGGTGAGAGAAAGCTAGCCTCTAAGTTCAAGGTGAAGTGTTAGAAAGTGGCAACAAGGAAAGTCTTCTAGAATTGCATGTGTGCTTGCATGCTAAGAAGACATTAAACAGGAAGTCAAATGTATTAATGTGATTTTCCTAAGTTTAGACTTAAGAAAATACATTAATTCATCTAATTTGATTTTGACTTATTAGAATCACTTTTATAAAGTGAAAAGTGAAATAATTTAAGTGGTGGCTAATCTAATCTTGGCTATTGATCTAACTAAAGGATCACATCCATTGATCCATAGTGAGGGTTAAGGTTTTCGCTTGGCCATTGACTTAAAAGAAGATTTGGTGGAGAGGACACACACAGGAGAGATATAGAGATAGAGAAGTTTTTGCAAAGAAGACGGAGGAGCACTCACCCAGAAGATTCGCCAACAGATCAAGCAGAGAGCAGGGTCGTACACACTCACGCAAAGGATGTTGCACAACTCGATAGAAGCAGTGGTACAATTGTACGGATTCCATACAGCTGACGTCATGATCGTACGGATCCGTACAGCTGACGCAGGAGGGTCGTATTGCTGACGCAGGAGGTCGTACAGCTGCATAGTGGTCGTACCGTGTTGTTGGGTTTGCCCAATGGTTTGCAAAGGTTCTATTTCGCCAGGTTGGGTGAATTCATCCGCTGGATTGTAAGTGTTCCATATCTTCTTAAATAAAAATTACATCTCTGACTGCTACACCGATTTTCCCATATTGGGTTTTATCCACGGGTTTCCATACCCAAAACACTGTGTCTATATTTATGTGATTGTTGTTGATGTTTCTCGGTATTTATTTCCGTTGCAATACCAGTAAACGAAATTCATGTGTGGTTATCAGTAAAAATTAAATATGGTGTTTATCCCTAGTATGAATTTTGAAGGAAAATTTACATGGTATCATATAGCTCTGTTGAGCTAAATCTAAAAAATTGCAGCAGTATTGATAGATCAAGGGCAGATCTACTGAAGACACCAACCTAGAGTTTACATCTAGGGTTTGACAGGTACACTTCACTATGGTCATAGAGTTGAGAGTTTAGCACAGACTCCAAGGGGCTCAGAACTTTCCTACTTAGAAAGGATCACAAGGATCCTGGATGTCAGTGATGTAGAGGAGCACATTGACTCCATGAAGGTTGCACCCACAGATCCGACAAAGTTGGGGAGATGGAAGAAGTTAGACTCTAAAGCTTTGTTGATAATCTTGGATGGGGTGAAGGACCACAGAGTCCCACACCTTTCCGGGAAGAAGACCGCATTGGAAATGTGGAAGCCTTTGGACGGACTTTACCAAAGGAAGATGGAAAAACCGAAAGTTGAGGTTGGAAGAGAAGATGTCCAGTACCAAGATGGCCAAGGGTGAAGGGGTGGTGCCTTATCTCGCAAGGCTCACACAAATCAGAGACGAGCTTGGAGCTATTGGCTCTAAGAAAAAGGATGAAGAGCTAGTTCGGATATCCCTCAATGGCTTTTTTAAGCCATGGGACACCTTTGTCAAAGGTGTTGTTGCTAGGGAGAAGCTCCCCGATTGGCAGACATTGTGGGATGACTTTGTGCAGGGGGAGACTCGCATAGGTCAAGGTTCATGTTCATCCAGCAGTGCCCCACAAATTGTGGATGAAGAGGCTATAGCCCTAACAGGGAAGAGCAAGGGTAAGGCAAAGAAAAAGAAAGGTGGTAAAAAGAAACTTGACATGTCTAAGGTCAAGTGTTTTATCTGCCACAGGGAAGGACTCTTTGCCTCCGAGTGCCCAGATAGGAAGAAGAACAAAACCTAGATGGCAGGATCTGCAAAGGTGGAGGAGTTCAACAAAAACTTCGATGAGGATTTTCGTTTGATAGCTTGCATGGCAAGCACCACAGGAAGCAATGTTTTGTACGTAGACAGTGGAGCATCTTGTCATATGACGAGATAGAAGAGGTTCTTCAAGAGCTTGCAGGAGGATGGATTAAATCTCCAAATTGAGTTGGGTGATGATGCGCAATATCAGGCGCAAGGAGTTGGCACTGTTCCATTTCAGAGGGAGTCTAGAAAACCCCTCAATTTTTTGACGTATTGTATGTTCCGGATTTGACAAAGAACCTCATATCCGTTTCCACCCTGGAGGACAAGGGATTTCAAGTGAAGTTACGAGACCATAGGGTTTATATCAGGCCCAAGGGATAAGATAGGAGCTTGGAGTGAGTGATTGGATCCAGAGTGGGAAGGTGTATAGACTACACTTTGAGTCTGCAAAGGCTCTAGTCAGCAGCAGCAGCAGTCAGGGTGATTTATGGCATAGGAGGATGGCACACTTACACCATCGAGCACTAAGGCATTTGAGACAAGTCGTCATTGGAGTTCCTCAGGTACAAGAGGAGAAGCATAACCATTGCAAGGGTTGTGCGTTGGGGAAGAACATCAAGAAACCTTTCCCAAAGCGTGAGCACAAGTCTAAGGGGACCTTGGACTTAGTGCATTCGGATGTTTGCGAACCTATGAGTGCACAATCTTTCAGTGGCTACAGTTACTGCGTCACTTTCATTGACAACAATTCCAGGAAGACCTGGACCTATTTCCCGAAGACCAAGTCAAACGTCTTTGAGCAGTTTTGAGAGTTCAAGACTCTCGTAGAAAACCAAACAGGAAGGAAGATCCAAGTATTGAGGACAAACAACGGTGGTGAGTACACCTCCAATGAGTTCTTGGAGTATTACTCATCGGAGGGGACCAAGAAGGAGCACACAGTACCTCATACCCCGCAGCAGAATGGAGTGGCAAAGAGAAAGAACAGGACAATGGTGGTAGCAGCCAAGGCCATGCTATTTGATCAAGGATTACCACTATTCCTTTGGGTTGAGGCATACAGGACCGCAGTATACATTCAGAACAAGTGTCCCCACACAGCTTTGGGGAGGAAGACACCCGAGGAGGTCTTCACAAGCACTAGACCAGATATGAGCGACTTGTGCATGTTTGGGAGTGTCTGCTATTGTCACATTCATTCCGACACTAGGAAGAAGTTGGACCCTTCTCGAGAGAAGGGGTTACTTGTTTGTTACAGCGAGACTTCAAAGGCGTACAGAGTATATATTCCTCTTCGCAAGAGGATCATTATGAGCAGGGATGTCCAGTTTGACGAGGACAAAGCATTGCAGAGCTCTATGGACTTACTAGCAGAGGAGCATCCAACACAAGACTCAGGGATAAAGTTGGAGGAGCCACAGGTACAGGTACAGACACAGAGCATAGGTTTTGGTAGTCAGAGGGAGTAAGGTGGACAAAATCCTTCAGTCATTGACTTGGAGAATGAGCCTCAATAGGAGACGAACATCCAGCAGCCGCAGCAAGTAGACACTAGGCCAAGGCCTAAGTCGTTTCAGTTCAGAATTCAGGATTCCAAGAAGGTGACTCTTCCATAGAGCTCCATGAGACGGAGCAACCACCAAAGAGACTTAGCTATATGGCATTAATGACAGAGTAGATTATCTCCGAACCTTCCAGTTTCGAGGAGGCTGCACAACATGACGTGTGGCAAGAGGCCATGGTTGAGGAATATGACTCAATCATGAAGAATCAGGTATGGGAGGTTGTGACGAGGCCAAAAGGTAAAAAGGTGGTGGGAACCAGACGGATCTACAAGGTGAAGCATGCAACGGATGAAAACGTGGAGAAGTACAAGGCGTGCTTCGTGGCAAAGGGGTTTCACAAGAGAAGGGCATTGAGTATGAGGACACCTTCACCCCTGTCGCCAGATATTCTTCTATTCGGACCATTATCTCATTAGCAGCTGAGATGGGTTGGCATGTTCATCAAATGGACGTCAAGACTGCCTTCCTCAAAAAAGTTATATGGGAGGAGGTATTCATTGAGCAACCTGAGGGGTTCGATGTGGAGAATAGGGAGACGCATGTATGCAGGTTGCAAAGAGCTCTTTAGGGGCTCAAGATTGCAGTTCGAGCATGATACTCGAGGATAGACAGCTATCTATGGGAGATGGATTCCAGCGGAGTGAGGCAGACCACAAACTGTACTTCTTGGCAGGTGAGGTGCCTCTCATACCGGTCTTATATGTAGATGATCTCTTTCTTACGGGAGATGAGAGGTTGATTGACGACTGCAAGTCCAACCTTGCAATTGAGTTTGAGATGAAAGACCTTGGGTTGATGCATTACTTCCTAGGCTTGGAGGCTTGGCAGAGAGACGTGTGCTTCTTCATTGGATAGGGGAAGTACGCAGTGGAGTAAAGGGGCTTAGATTACTACCGGCTCTAAGGGTAATGCGGCAAGTTTCTGTTTTCCTATGAAAAGTTGACATTTCTGGCAATTCTTAACAGACTTGTGCATATCAGTAAATAAAGTGGGCCAATAGTATCCGGCTCTAAGGATCTTGTGAGCTGTGGTTTTGGCTGCAAAGTGGCCACCACAAAATCCTGAATGAAACTCCTCCAAGAGTCTCCAAGATTCCTCTTCATCCACACACCTAAGTATGAGACCATCAGGGTTTTTCCAACCCAATCCCTCCTGTGTGAGGCAATACTTGGTGGCGTGCAATCTTAGTGACCTTCTCTTGTGCCCAACTAGATGCTCTAGACATGTTAGGTTGAGGAGGTAAAATATGATGTCTGAATACCACTGTTGTTGTTGAAGATGTTGAATTCCTGTTGAAATGGATGATGCTGGTGAACTATTCTGACAGACCATACCTAAGGCTTGTACATTTCCTTTTGTCATCATCTTGGCAAGTCCCTGCCCCTTTAGTTTAGTGGATTTGAAGAAGAAGAGGACTGATTTATCTGGGTTTGCTATCTTTGAGGTGATTCTTATATCTAGTTACTCTTATATCTGATGTACTTTATATCTTGAATTGATTCTCTCATAAGAAAGGTTGGTGGATTTTCTTCCCTTGTGTAGAAGGGTTTCCCAGGATAAAATTTCGGTGTCTTTATTGTTCCGTGAATGGTTATCATTCAGTGATCTTATTTTTGTTTCCGTGCATGGTTATCATTCAGTGATCTTATTTTTGTTTCCACTGCAAATTAAGATTGAAATTATACTGCTAATAAAAAAATCTAACACAAACTACAGGAGATTATGGTCAAATCATCAAAGCCGAGCTGGGGATTAGGCAAAAAGATGTACTTTGATCTTGACATCATGAACATGGTATATAACAAAATGCTTTAGCCAAGAAGTACATGGTTTGAAAGTAAAAGTTTTTCAATATTTAAAATCATTGTATTAACTATCTTCACATTCACCTACAGTCCTCATCCAATCTGTAGCATACAAGCTTTTTTAATACTAAAATAACTAATTTTGGTTTACTAAATGTTTTTCATGCTCTATTCGGAAGCTATAATTTCCACAACCATGATGAATATTTGCTTATGTGATTAATTGTACCATAATCTAGAGAGCAGCTGCATCCAAAGATGTTTGAATCTGATGTTAAAAATTATGATATAGTTATTTCTATAAGTTATACATGCACAAGGAAATCTAGAAAAGTCGGTGACATGTTTGACCAACAGTTAGAACAAATAAGAAACAAAATTGAATGAAACAAGTATCCAGAAATAGGTACAGGTTCTACTAGTTTGTTAAGTGACTATTTCAAAAAAAGGTATCATACCACTGTGTGTAAATCATCTTCCTGCAACCACATGACTGGTGTCTTTTTCTTAAACATGTAATGTACTGTTGAACTGTGCAGCTGCTCTTTGCTACTCAATGATAACACAAAAAAAATCCAATAAGTTACATTGACTAACATTAGGAGAAAACAATTATAAAGCTAAATGCAACATTATAATATGAAATTATGAATGAATGATAACAAAGTTATAGCTTTAAGTTACAAACACTCAATTGCACTAAGCTAGTTGACAGTTATGTCAAATACTATAAAGGGAAATAAAAGAAGAGCAAATTGGAAGCAGGCACTACAGAAAGTACTGCAGTAAAACACAAACACAAAATGATTATTTGGAAAATATCCAACAAAGAACAAATTCTTTTTTTTCTTTATGATGGTTCCTGTTAATGCTTGAAACTGGAAGAGTTCCAGAGTTTACTAAGGAAAGCACATTGTCACCTCATACGATCCTTCTGCACTCCAGGTTAGTTCATGCTAACTTTAAGGGGGGATTCCTATGCAATCTAAAGAGAAAATATAAACCTGGGAAACAAAGTACTATTGCAAACAACGAGAATTACTCAGACCTGAAATATGTGTGAAATAAATCCAGACAGCAAGCTACCTGAAATATGCAGAAATAATTAATTCTCCCTAGCGTTACCAACTAAGTTGCACTCAATTGGACTTACAGGTGAGCCACCAGTGATGAACAAGTTACTTGTTCATATCCAGAGTTCAAAAGTCCATTCAGGCCTTCTATGGCCCCTTTTATTTTTTCCACGTGTTCATGCCCCCTTGGGCGAGTTGTAATAAAATGTTGTAGCATAATGAAATAATGTAACAAACTTGGCTTCCTAGGACTTGGACATCAATCTGACTAACCTAGAGTGTTTTTTCCTTGTTAATTATAGGTTGTTTAACAAATGACTTATAATTTTGGAGTTTTTCACTCAACCTTCAAAGTTGGGGTGGTCGTCTTGGTGGTTAGGCCTTAGGAGGTTATTAAAGTCTACGTGTCAATGTATATTACCATGCTAGGGATTATTTTAGAGTCATATGAACCTGTGCTAGGTCCCCTTAGGTTTATTTTTTATTTTTGCAAAATTTTAATTTTTTTGTAAAAACGGAGAATTTTTTAATGTTCTAATTATGAATATGTAAAAAGTCATCAAAAAGTGGATATGGGGCCAAATTTTCCATGGGGGTGCCCATTTTCTAACTCAAAAGTACCCACTTTTGAGAAAAAAAATTCAATTATTTCTCATCAAAATTGAAAATCTCTTGAAAAAGGCCAAAAGACATTTTAATTGGCCAAAAAAGACGAAAAAAAAAACAATTTCCGAAATAAATGGAAACATGTCAAAAACATGTCCGGAGTGATGGAAACTTAACTAAATGTCAATGGAAGTTAACTGGACATCAAATCAAGTGAAGGCGAGTTATCTCCATTTGAGGGGGGTGCACTTGCTTGTTTGGTGACCTCTGATTGGGTGTTGGCAGTCACAAGGATAGGATGTGCCTACCTTTTGAGAGGTGGCACATTCTTCTTGTGTTTAACTCCAAGCAAGGAAAAGACTCCTCTTCAACTCCCTCATGCACCCCAATCAACTCCTCTTGCTCATGCGCCCCCCTAGGTCCTAGGTTTTCTATCTAAGAAAGGCATTTCTGCCTCATTTGCATCAGAAGGTGGAACCTATGCTTGCACTATTCTAATCTCTTTTTTGAGTTTGGCATTAATAAGAAACGCTTTAGAGGCTATTCGAGTGTGGTCATTGGTGGTTTGGATACATGATGCTCCACGAACTATTGAGGTAATATGTTCATTTTCACAAGCTTGTTTATGTTTGGGATTACTGGCCTTTGAAGGGAATTGTATTCGAGTAGGGTAAGAAGTAATACTTGTATGTTTGCTTTTTATTGTTATTGATAGAAGAATGCTTGGAGATATATTATTTTCTCGTTTGAATGCATAATTTTTAAGTCTCTTTTATTTGTTAACACCAACATTTGATCCCTTTTTACATGTTTTTGTGAGGCGTTTTGCAGGTTTCCTAAGCTGGAGGAATGGATGAGCATGTTAACTCTATTTCTCCTCAAGTAAATCCAGAAGGAGCATGGCCCCCCCAATCCCATTAAGAGGGTGTTTCTTTATGCCCATTATTTCTTGTCTAAAACCGTGGTTCTAGTTCTTAATCCAATTTTCTAAACTTTCTCTCGGTTACTAGTTTACTTTTGTTTTAGATCTATACTCAAAGGTTATAATAGAAGTTGATCTAAATTTTAAAATACTAGATGTTAGCTTGCTTCAAAAGTTTTGATTTTTTAATCTACATTTAGCATAAACTTCTTTTTTCTTTGCAAAGTTTACTTGTAGATCTAAAGAGCTTAAACAAGAAGAGGTTTAAATATTTAAATTCATATCTATCACATTAGTCCTTTGTATTTGTTTGTCATCTCTCAAAAGAGGCAAGCAAAGATCCTAAAAAGGAAAGCTTTCTTGCTTGCCTCAGTTAATTTTTTGCATTTTGTTAGTCTTTTTAAACTTAGAAATTTTTTGGTAATTATGTAGTATTTTCCTAAGACACTCTTTAAAGTGTTTGGGGACATTTTCCACTAATTCTTGGTTGCTGTTTTTTGGTGATTGAAGGACAGGTAGAGAGGTGCGCTGCTCAAATTTTGAAGAATTGGATAAACAAGAAGTTCATACCTTCTCTCTTCTTTCCATCGCTATAAAATCTTCTCTAAAAAATTGTAAGCTTTGTGATCCTATCCTTCAAATGATCACAAGCATTCCCAAAAAGTAAGTTGTAATAAATTGTAACAAACGAGGCAAGTGGGCTTCCAAGTGCCCACACCCCATCCCCCCAAGGGGGATATGCATCGTCTCCTTTTTGTGGTGTGATTATTAGATTAATTGTTTTTTCCTTTTTTTTAGTTAGTTTCATTTTTATAATTTGTTTTGTTTGCAAATAAACACTAGCCTCTACACTTTCCTGAATTACAGCACTAGTCAAAAGGGCTTGCTCGAGTAAGTAGTGTTTGGAAAAGAGATTCGTAGATAGTAATTAGATCACTTCTTCTTTTCCTTGCAAGTAGTCTTAGTTTTATTTCATTTTATTTCCAGCTTTCAGTAAAGTAACAAATCCAATTATGCATTCCTGGAATATCGAAAGAGCTTGCTCGAGTATGGGAAAAGAGATTCTCAGTCTTTAGATTAGTTAAGCAACTTTACATTTGATTAGCTCTAAAAATAACCAAGGCTCTTCTCCCCGTATGCTTTGGACCTCTGGGGCTTGTCTGATCAGTTGGTCATACCAAAAAGGGATTAGAGTGACTAGTAATTAATCCACATTTTACAATTAGCCTCTTACATACGAAAATATGGCGTCTTCAACACCTTACCATTTGTAGGTAAATCCTTCAGTGAAGCAGGAACTACCAGATAGTGACCGTGGGTATCCATCAAGTTGCATCCTCGTTTGGTGTAGTGTTGGACACACCCCAATGACTCCTATATAGCCCACATTTCACGTTTAGGGCCATACCTAGTAAATCTGGCCATATTCCTCATACCCTTCGGGAATATTTGGAATCCCTTCCCGCTAATTAAGATCATTTTGGTTAATTAAAATTTACCAAGAATAAACCCACACCTTATTCTACTCACTAATAATAATAAAATTTACAAACAAGACAATTGCAACACATTACCAACATAGCACTACCTTACAAGCATCAAATTCATATTTGGCACTAGTATTTTATTTGCTTATTATCTTGCTTTATGACTAATGATAGTGATGATGAATGTCATATGTTGTTAATCTAATTGTTTTCATATTGTTGTTGTGGTTAAAAATTAATTAACTCCTAAAATAATTTTGTTTCATTCATAGATTAACAACCCTAAATTTTCTTTTTATAGGGACCACCCTCATTGGCTTTGCTAGGAGTTAGCCTAGATGGAGGAGTCAAGATCAAGTGACAGTACTTGACTCTGGCTTGCCCCCAAGGTCGCACCAAATAGCTTGAAGATTTTTGCCACATGACCAGAGGTGCGAATTAGGCAGCAACACCTAAGAAACCGTGCAAATTTGTTGTAAAACACCCCAAATATGCTCTTAAAAAGTGCAGATCTACGTGTAAAAGAACAAAAACAGTAAGCTTCAAGTCCATTAATTATTTATGTGGCCATAGTACCTTGAAATATGTTGGCGATGGAATAGAAAATCAATTGAGCAAGGTAATTTCCAATGTCAATTGAATCAAAAAATTCAAGCAAAGTAAACAAACACATGAAACAAATGAGATTTAGCCACCAAACTAAAATAAGAATAGTCCCTGTTCTATTGACAAGTTGTCTTAAATATATATAATTGAATAGAATGATAATGAGATCATATTTACAAATAATGGCCCGCTATTTATATGGTTTGGGCACATATTTTGAGGAGTTGCATCCTCTTAATTTTAATTTTAATTATTATTTATTGATGATTATTAATTTATATTATTTATTATTTATGTTCGTAACATTTCCACCCCCTTTAAAGGGAGCTTTGTCCTCAAAGCTAATTTGGTTGATAGCGTCTTTATTCTGGATTTGTGTTGAAGCGATGACTTGAGATATGCAATCCAAATTGATTCTTTGTCTTGATATGTACCTAGACCTCTTTTGTGTTGTGACTTATTCTACTTGAGTGGTGAGCTTCTCAATCCATAAAACTTGTAATTATTTCCTTTCCATCTAAATTCCATACACTTTTCTTGTAGGTTGGTAGTGTAGGTGCCTAACTGCATTAGCCATTCAGCTCCTAACATCATATCTACTCCTTTGAGTTGTAAGAAATGACATTTGAGTTGTGGATTAAAGTCTTGTATTTGTAAAGGAAACTTGTGGCATTTCCCCATTTCTTCCACATGTTGAGCATCAATAGTTGATACTATGAGATTCTTAACTAGGTATACAAAAAGATAAAGTTCTTTTTCCCTTTTCAGATCCACCAAATTATTTGTACTTCCAAAATCAACTAAAAATTGTGATGTATTTATTCTTAGTAGTTCTTGTAAGTTGTGCCCGTGGGGGGCAAAGCAAGTGGTAAAGTGGAACTGTTGTAAATGGTTGTAAATGGAAGGTCCACACCCCTAAATCTTACCCATGCGCCATGGTTTGGGCCCTGTGGATGCACCTAGGGGTATAGTGGTAGCGAGATTGGATCCCTGGACCCAGTGTCACACAAGTACCAGCCTCGTCCCCAATTATCAATTCCCCTAGTAAAAATAATTTAAAATAAAATAGTTCATGTAAGTCGTAACCTCTTTTGTCCTATCGTTTTCTGATTTTGTTGCCTGGGATAAGAGTTGTTCATCCTTAATCTTATTGGTAAGAGTTGTTCATCCTTAAAGTTATTGTTATTTCTAAAATGAGACGAGATATATTTTCCTGTGAGTAACCGAGTTTGTTCCTTTTGGGTGACAACTTTATTATGCGTCACTGAACCCTTTTTCTTTACAAGTTTACTGGATGTATGTGGTTGTCGCTATTGATACCTGACGTGAATTTGTATCCAAATCAAAGTCAGATGTATCTTCCTTAGCAAAAACCTGCACTTCCTTTCCATCTATAATTTTGCAATGAGATGTATGACTGGACATACATTTATGACCTAGGATCCATTTTTCACCACATTGACAACAAGTGTTTTTCTTCTTTTGTTTGTCATTGTTGTGATGACTGATGCATGTGTTTGATTCTTTTTCAACTTGATATCCCTATGATTGGGAATTGTTATACTTATGTCATGGTGATCAGTTGTCTCCGCAATATCAGCAATGTGTCTCTTTTTGTTATAAATAACCAATGTTCCACCAAGTTTCCAGGACAGGGGGGCGTGGGAGTGGGGAAACGCACATTGGGGACGTGTAGAGACACCCCAAAATTTTGGGGTATTTTGGGGGACAAGGGGGTGGGGAGGCGTCAGGGTCCCTATCATAGGGGGGTCGGTCTCTAAAATTATAAAAAAGAAAAAAAAATTAATAAAAATATGAACCCCAACATATAAACATATCAATTCCTCATCCCATCACCATTTGCATACTAGCATGCTTATGTTCCCGAAGACTCATATCATATCGATGTTTGTTTCTTTTTATTTGTTTCTATTTCGTTTTAAAATGACCATTTAGTGTAAAAGCCTAAAATTTAAGATGAACCATTTCTTTTTTAAGTAAAAAAAATTTAAAAATCAAGGGCAGTGGGGGCCTGTCGGAGCCCCCCATTTTTGTCATAACCCTTGTCGAGGATTTTTGTCATGACTTTTTAAACTTTTCTTCAAAACTTTTTGCTTTACATTTGGCCTTATCCAAGTTTGAGATATTGTGTAATTCTAATCATATTTGATGTATGGTTCAATCCCATGTACATATATCTAGAGTCGTTGATCGTCCATTAACACTGGTACTCGTATCGCTAAGGCCTCCCATTCAGAAGTGTACTCCTCCACATCTTCCTTTTGTTGTAATCTGGTGATTTTGGCAAAAAATATTTCTCGGTCACATCTTGAAATCTTTTAAAGAAGTCATTTTTTAATGTGTCCCAGCTGTAGGAGCACACCTTAGTGGTAATCTTCCACCACACATGCCAATTATATGCATGGCCTTCAAATTGCATCGAGGCATATTTTATTTTCTCGTCATCGAATTGAATTTTATGTATGCAGAAAAATTCTCTGCCTTATTTATCCAAGCCACAGTTTGGTTTGTCTCACCATCGAACTTTGGTAACTCTAGCTTGGGCCTCATTGGATATCCATTCAATGGTTGCATTGAACTCGAGTGCGGTTAGCTTAGATTAAGGACTGAAAAGTGACATCTATATGGTTTTGTGGAATTTCAACTTTGAAGAAATTTGGTTGCGGATTAGTTGTATGATGTATCTACTAAACCGGGGGGGTGGCTGGGTTATTTTTGGCGAATCAATATTGACGAAGACTTCTCTATCCACAATGAACTTCACCATTTTATAAAACCCCTCACCTATGCTTGTGTTTAATTCTGCTCTTACCTTACTCATTTTCGATGATACAGCATTGGCAACCTCATTTCTTATATTCCTTGTTAATTCTTCTTTTTCTTCCCGTAGCTCAGCTTCAATTTTATCTAATCTTGAGTTTAGACTTTCAAGAGTCTTCGAATCTCAAGCATGGTTTTTTTCTAATTTCTCCACACGGTCATTCATCTCTGACATGGATCTAGTTCACGAAGGACTGTGTCTATGCCCAATTTTTGCATGTCAATCTTGATGTGGAGCAAGCTTAGGTTTTAAATATAATAATTAATATTATTATATTCAATAATAATCTCTATTTTTAATAATAATATTATTTTTAATAATATTAAAATAATAATCATTATTAATATTGTTAATAATATTATTTATATTATTATAATATTTTGGGTGGACGGATTTAGGGTTTCAAAACCCCAAAGCGGATTGGAGTTGGTGAAATGGAGCAGGCCTCTAGTTTGATGGAGAATAGAGTCACGCAATGGAGGAGGGTGGAGGGATGTATGGGTATCGTAAGGGGAATGGTGTGGTAAGCAAAATGGCAAGGGAAAGAATGTTAGGACAAGTGGTGTGAGGTTTTAGGGAAGAGAGGGAGATGGTTGCCTAGTGTGAAGTGAAAGGGCAGCGGTTGGAGAGGTGGGAGAGTTAGCATGGAGTTGTAGGAGGAGAAGTGGGAAGTACGGAGGAGAGGAGAATCGTTGGAGGTGGGGAGGTTGTAAAGGGTTAGCATGGAGCATTGACGAGGACTGTCGCAGCAAGGTGTGGGCAAAAGAGGGCAACAATAGGAGTGGAAGATTGGGAGGACATGCAGGGGAGCATGAGGATAGGTGTGTTGTGTGTATAGCAACGAGTTAGGGAGCATGGGAACAGTGAAGGGACGAGGGGACATGCACGGTTGAAGGAAGCATGAGGGCGAGGGTGGAGAGTAATGGTAGTGCGGGTGTAAGGAAGAGGAAGAAGTGGTGGGTTGGAGGAGTAGAGAGAGGTAGGCATAGAGGAACCGTGAAGCAAATGCAGCAACAGAAGGTGGGATAGGTGTGGATGTGTGGGAGAGAAGGAGGACTAGAAGGAGGTAGCGAGTGGTGCCAAGAGATGGAATGAAGGAGAACAGTCAAGGAGTGCAAATGAATGAGCTAACTATTGGAGAGCATGAACACAAAGGAGCGAATGGCATGAAGTGAAGTTTGGAAAAGGTGAAGCGTGCTGAGGAGAATACGGAGGGAATAGCGAACCTCAATGCTCTAATACCAGATAAAATAAGAACAGTCCCTATTCTATTGACAAGTTATGTATTAAAATATATAATTGAATAAAATGATAATGATATCATATTTTACAAATGACGCCCTGCTACTTATATGGTTTGGGCACTAATTTTGAGTTGCATCCTCTTAATTTGATTTTAATTATTATTCATTAATGATTATTAATTTGTGTTATTTATTATTTATGTCTATAACACAAACAAGATGGTAACTTTATTCCAAAGCTACAAGTATAAAGTTTGGAAATATTTGTTGAGTTATAGGGTAAGTTAGGATGACCTCCATGTGGACTGCCTAGAACAGAAGCACTTTTATCAGTATAGGCAGGTGAATAGAGTGTGAGATACACTCTGCTAGGTGGCATGGATCCAGCAGCAGAGACATGTAGTGACTTAAAGTCACTTTTGTACTCGGCATACAAAAAGTATGATTTTTTCAACAAAAAGTGAAATTAGAGTTTTGGAACCTTAATTAGGGTTTCGTGACTTAATTTCTCAGTGACTTATTAAAAGGCTGTAAATTTTCCTTTAATATTCAAGTAGGGCTAAACAGTGCATTCAAAATATCTACTGATAACCACACATGAATATCTTTTACAGTATGCAACAGAATATAAAACTAAGAAATAACTCACAACATCACAGCACAATAATGACACAGTTATTTCGGGTGTGGAAACCCCTGGAAAAACCCAAGATAGGAAAACCAGTGTAGCAGTCAGATATAGATTTTATTATGGGCAAATATGGAACATTACAATCACTGCAAATTCACCCAAACCTAGTGAATGCACCTACTCGACAGAAACACTGGACAATCCCCCAACTAAACCTCTGCACCCCCCTGAGGGAGTGTACGGCCCAGTTGTACGGCCTTACACGTGTGGTTCAGTACGGCTGTACGCTGTTGTACGAAATCCATACGGTCACATTGGCAGTTGTAGGGAATGGTACGACCTTCCTCCTGCAGCTCTGCCTGTCGACCTATGTGGGTTCTATCTACTCGGTGTACCTTCTCCTCGATCCTCCGTCTTCCCAGCTAAATCCTCTGTCTAACTTTTCTCCTCCTTTATGTATCATGTCTTTGTCGAAATACAAGTGTGTGTGTCCTCTCAACCAACTGAACTCTCTTATATAACTTTGGGTAAAGCGTAAAACCTAATTTCACTTTCACTTAAAGTCAATAATCATTTTAATTATTTTCCAAAGCAAACTTAGGAAAATTAATTAAATACAACTAGTTTCCTGGTTTAGAGTCTTCTGCATGCAAGGAAAGTTGCATGCAGGAAGACCTTCCTTCCTGCTGCTATTCTAACAGTCTCTCTCAACGAGGAAGGGATTCGGTAGCAACCCCAACTTATCTCTGAACTTCACAAAGCCTTGTCTACAAAGTGCCTTGGTGAAAATGTCTGCCACTTGCTCATTTGTCTGTATGTACTCCAACAGAATGGTTCCACTCTGAACACAATCTCTCAAGAAGAGGTACCTCATGTCTATGTGTTTGCTCTGGTCATGGAACACTAGATTCTTAGATAGCCTGATGCCACTCTGATTGTCACACTGTAGCCTCTGGCTCACACTCAAACAACCCTGCAAGTAACTTCCTCAGCCACATACCCTCACAAGCAGTCATGTTGCCTGCCATGTATTCGACCTCTGTCGAGCTCAATGCAACTAACTTCTGCTTCCTGCTGAACCAAGAGACAATCCTCGATCCAATGTTGAAACAACAACCTGAAGTACTCTTCCGGTCCTCTACACATCCTGCCCAGTCAGCATCTATGAAACCTGCTAACTGTACACTCCCCCTCCACTCATAAACCAATCCACACTCCATTGTACCTCTAATGTAGTGAAGTATGTGCTTCACAATCGTCCAATGCACTCTACGAGGGTCCACCATGAACTGACTCAAAGAGTTGACTGCAAAGTTGATGTCCGGTCGAGTGTTGACCAGATACATACGCGATCTGATAAGCTAATGATCAAATTTGTCTGACCTTGATGCATCAATCTTCCTCCAATTGGAAACTGAAGGTATGGCCATAGGCTTGCAGTCCTCCAACCTGAATCTCTTCAAGATCTCTACTGCATACTTCCCCTGTCCGATGAAAAAGCATCCATCTCTCTGCCAAACCTCCAAGCCCAAAAAGTAATGCATCGGCCCAAGGTCCTTCATCTCAAACTCCACTGCAAGTTTGGACTTGCAGTCTCCAATCAGCCTCTCATCTCCTGTCAAAAAGAGATCATCCAAATATAGGACCAATATGAGAGGCACCTCACCTGTCAAAAAGTACAGGTAGTGGTCAGCCTCACTCCGCTGAAATCCCATCTCCCGTAGATAGCTGTCAATCCTCAAGTACCATGCTCGAGAAGCCTGCTTGAGCCCGTAAAGAGCTCAATGCAGTCTACAAACATGCTTCTCCCTGTTCTCCACATCAAACCGCTCTGGTTGCTCAATATACACCTCCTCCTTTATCACTTCATTGAGGAAGGCAATCTTGACGTCCATCTAATGGACACAGTAACCCATCTCAGCTGCTAGTGAGATGATGATCTGAATGGAAGAATACCTGGCAACAAGGATGAACGTCTCCTCATAATTAATACCCTCCTTCAATGAAAACCTCTTTGCCACAAAGTGCACCTTGAACTTGTCCACGCTTTCGTCTGCTGCATGCTTCACCTTATAGATCCATTTGGATCCCACCACCTTTTTACCTTGTGACCTTGGCACAACCTCCCATACCTAGCTTTTCATAATGGAGTCATACTCCTCAACCATAGCCTCCTACCACACATCATGTTGTGGAGCCTCCCCGAAGCTGGAAGGTTCAGAGTTAATCAACTCTGTCATCAGTGCGATATAACTATGCCTCTCTGGTGGTACACTCCGTCTGAAAGATCTCTGTGGAGGATCACCCTACCTGGAATCATGTATTGTGGACCTAAACCACTTAGGCCTTGGCGTAGTGTCAACCTGCTGCAGCTGCTGGATATCCATCTCCTGCTGCAGCTCATTCTCTAAGTCAATGACTGTAGGATCCTGTCCACCTGACTCCCTCTGACTACCAAAACCTGTGCTTTGTGTCTGTACCTGTAACTATACATCTGGCTCCTCCAACTTGACCCCCGACTCCTGTGCTGGTTGCTACTTTGTTGGTAAGTCCAGAGATCTCTGCAAGGCCTTGTCCTAATCGAACTGGACATCCCTGCTCACAATGATCCTCTTGCAAGCAAGAATGTAAACTCTATATGCCTTCAAAATCTCCCTGTAACCAACAAGTAACCCCTTCTCTCCAGAAGGATCCAGCTTCTTCCTATAGTCAGCATCAACATGGCAATAGCAAACACTACTGAATATCCGAATGTGACTCACATCAGGCCTAGCGACCTATGAAGACCTCCTCTGGTGTCTTCCTCCCCAAAGCTAGGTGGAGACCCCTGTTCATAATGTATACTACAGTCCTGTATGCCTCGACCCAGAGGAATAGTGGTAATCCTTAATCAAATAGCATCGCCTTGGCTGCTTAGACCATAGTCCTGTTGTTTTGCTCTCCAACTCCATTCTATTGTGGGGTATGGGGCACAGTGTGCTCCTTCTTGATCCCATCAACCGAACAATATTCCATGAACTCATTGGAAGTGTACTCAACCCCGTTGTTTGTCCTCAATACCCGAATCTTCTTTCCTGTTTGGTTCTCGACGAGAGTTTTGAACTATTGAAACCTCTCAAAGACCTTTGACTTGGCCTTCAGGAAATAGATCCAAGTCTTCCTAGAATAGTCATCAATGAAGGTTACACAATAACTGTAACCATTGGATGAATGGACAATCATACGTCTGCATACATCATAATGCACCAAGTCCAAGGGCTCCTTAGACTTGTGTTCACTCTGTGGGTTATCTTATTAGTATAATTTTCAGAACCTTTTGTTGTTGCATGAGGGGTTTGTGGGTAAGTTTCTTTCACTTGGGTTAAATTTATATGCTACATTTAAGGTTGATTTATACTCTAAGCAAACCTATTATTTGACTCCATAGTGCCCAAGGTGTAGGCACTAATCTCAAACTCAACTTTTACCAAGAGGATGCTGCTCATTGTCTCCTGCATGCTTGTTTTGTTTGCTTCCCTATGGTGTGCATGTGTGAATATTCATTTGCAGCAAGATAGCTTATGTGTTAGGGCCTTCTTAAAACAAATACAATTACCATTCTTGCATTTTGATCAAACAATTGATTATCCCCTTAAAACATATCACCCAAGGAGGCGAGTTGGAACAATTTGGCCTTAGCATGTTTCTTCTAGACTTCATTATTCACGAGTTACTAAGTGATTTGCCTAGCTAGTCCGTTTTCCTATAGTTAACAATCTTATAACTAGCTTTAATAATCCAAGCTTAGTGACCCATCTCTAAGTCTGAGAAGTCTTACTCAAGGTACCTCTTTCTTCATTGTTTCTTAAAGCATTTTAAGTACCTTGTGGCCTTAAAAAAACGGTCTAGCAAGTACTTGTTAAAGATAGTGCAGCTGCGAGAGGCATTCTCTAAATGGCACCCTAGTTATTGTTGAATTTTAACATGTGCATGTAATTCTTTAAAATTTGCAGACTGTAATATAGATAACAATAAGATAAGTGCAGTAGTCAATCAAGCATCACACAATTGAACACAAGATGTTTTCACGGGGAAACCTTTAAAGGACAAAAACCCCAAAGCATTAGTAATTCATCCCTTAAATGAGATGACCAAGTTTGTAAGAGAAATAGGAAAATTTATCTCAGAATTCTGAGATGAATGTTTTAACAATTTATCCAAGCCCTAGCAGGCTTGAACAAATTTTCAGACCCTAGCAGGCTTACTACTGCCCGAAAATGTCCTACAGCCCGAAATTCCTATATCTGCCCAAAAAGTACTTGCTGCCCTAAATTTAGCAGCTGCCCAGAAATGACCTGCTGTCCGAAATTTCAAACTGTACCTGCTGCGTGTTGCCTGAAAATTCTCTACTGGAGCTGCCCGAACCTTGTTTCAAGCTGCCCGAACTCTGTTTCAAGCTGCTCGAACCTTGTTTCAAGCTGCCCGAACCTTGTTTGATGCTGCCTGAATTTTCTGTTAGGGTTTTACTATTGCCTGGATTCTGTGTTAGGGTTCCACTATTGCCTGGATTCCTTTTCTCTGCTGCCTGAAATCCCTGTTGCTACTGTTGACCAATATTAGCCTTCCCATGAACAGTATAGGGTTGCCCAAGTGGTGGAGCAGCTTGTAGTGGCTGCCCTAGGGGTCTATTGTTGTCAGCGCGGTTTACAGCCTTCCTTTGCTGCTACAGCATCCACCACGGAGGGTGCTGCAACTTGTTGCTGCCACCTTGACCTAGGTATGGAGAAGCCCTAGGCTTCATGAACTGTTGTAGCAACACTTTCTGCTCCACGGTGTTTTGTAATAAAGAGAAGGAAGATGCCCTAGCTAGCTATGCTGCCATGAGAGCAGAAGATATAAAAACCCAGTCACACTCTTTCCTTCCATAGCAATGAAAAGTTGATCTCGGTCACAAATGGAGAAGCAGTCCAAGATAATGAAGTGTGTTGAAATGAATTGTAAGTGATCTTTATTTATAGACTTTCAAACATTGAGTTGGTCCCACATAATTAGGAGTTGACAATAGGGTTTTATTCTTTTTCAACTTTGACCCTTTTTACTTTAACTTTTGTGGTACAAAAGTCTTCTTTGTAATTTGACTTGTGTCACTTGGTCTTCCTCATGGACAAAGGGTTAGGGCAAGAAGGTCCTCCAAGTGTTTTGTAATCAAAGCAAGTGGTCTGTAGGGTCCTTCATGCCCACTCAAAGTACATCTTCATAAATAGGGAGAATTACTTAATGCTTTTAACTTGAACTCCTTGTGCCACCAAGATCGGGTGTTGGGTGTCTCAACCAAAGGTAGCTAATCCCTGGAGAAGGTCACAGAGCCCTCAGATCAAGGCGAGGAGTGTATCACGCGCCCAGACCTGGTCTAGGGCTTATGGTGATGACCTGGTAACCGACCAGGTGCCTCAGCCCTAGGCTGCATCAATTGACTGAATGTCAAATACTTGGTAACTAACCAAGCGCCTCCATTCTCTTGGAGAATGGCCCTCAGCCCTAGGTTGAGTGCCCCAGTCCTAGACTAGTTCAAATTCCTGGTAACTGACCAGGCGCCTCCATTCAGTGAATGGCCCTCAACTCTGTTGAATTTTTAGCATTAGCATGAATACTTTAAAATTTGCAGACTAACATATAACAAATGACAAGTGCAGTAAATAACATCAACACACTAAACACAAGAGTTTTTCACTAGGGAAACCTTTAAAGGACAAAACCCCAAAAGCATTAGTAATTCATCTCGTAAATGAGATGATTGAGTTCTTCAATGAATTCTCAAACCCTAATGGGTTTGTACCACAAATCCACAAATTACAGAAGATAATTTTACACAAGAAAAACCAAAATTAGGCCTTTCACCAAATTAAGGCGTTCTGCCCTAATTTTTTCTCTCCTGCCCAGAAACCAGATCTCTGCTCAAATGATCTGGACGAAAACTGCCCGGATGTACCATCAGTATGCCCAGATCACTTTCCTGCCTACCCAAACCTCTGCCCGAATTTCTATTTTCCTGCCCGGGTTATTTTTCCTATGCACGGATTGTTCTGCCCTCTGCCTGGACCATTCTGTTGCGCTGCCCGAGCCCTTGTCTTCTGCCCGAGACCCTACCCAAACTGCCCGGAGGCCTGTTAGCCCTGCTCGAGCCACCTGTTTCCCGTGGCTCCTGATGGCAGCGCGAAAGCCCTTACAGGATGTCTGTTAGCAGCCTAAGGGTCTGCTACATGCTCCGATTCCCTTACAGGCAGTCTACTAGCATCCTGAGGGTCTGCTATGGCAGCCCAAGGGTCTGCTACAGACCCGAAACCCTTCACAGGTTCTGTGCTAGCAGCCCGAGGACCTGTATGGCCTGCTCGAGAGAAGAAGAGGGCATCCCAGAGAGACGAAGGGCTGCCCGTGAACTGTAATGGCTGCACGGTGAAGAATAGACCTCTGCCCGTGAACAATAGGAGTTTCCCAATGAGGAATGAGAGTTGTCGTAAAGAAGGAAAGATTTAGGGTTAAACCTTAGCTATTGCAAAAGATAAAACCCTAGTTTAGGGTTGATCAAAACAAGTGTGAATGCCCTAGCTAGACTCATCCATGCTAGGGCATAAACACAACTTCCTTCTCTTCAATAACCAACGAGTTCTTCTGTTGGAGCAATTGTAAGTGCAAGAGCAAGTGTGTGTATTAGATTGATCTTCTTTTATAGCCTTTGAAGTCACTTGTAAGTGGACCAAAACTCAAAAGAACAAAATAATATTATTTTACTCTTTTATTACTTTGACTTTTACCTTTAGTGGTACTAAAGGTCTTTTTGCACTTTTACTTTAACACCTTAGTGGTACTAAGGGTCCTTATGTATTTTGACTTGTACTTTAGCCTTCTTCAAGTGCCCCTGTGGTCAAAACAAGTTGTCAAGGTGGTCCTTCATCCCCACTCAAAGTACATCATCATAAACAGAGAAAATTACTAATGCTTTTATCTCACATTTTGTGTGACACCAAGATCGGATGCTAAGGTGTCTTAACCAAGGGTAGCTAAGCCTTGGAGAAGATCACAAAGCCCACTGATCGAGGGTTAGAGTGTCACACATGCTTAGACCCGGTCTAAGGCTTATAGTGTAATCCTGGTAAGAGACCAGCTGCCTCAACCATGGGCTGCATAATTTGACACCAGGTAAAATACTTGGTAACAGACCAAGCGCCTCCATTCTTCTGGAGAATGGCCCTCAACCCCGAGTTGAGTCCCTAGTCCCAGACTAGGTTAATTCCTAGTAACTGACCAGGTGCCTCTATTCAAAGAATGGCCACTCAACTCTAGGCTGAGTTCCCTAGTGCTAGACTAGTTCCACATCCTGGTCCTGGACCAGATGCAACCATTCAACAGAATGGTCACTTAACTCAAGGTTGAGTCCCGAACCAGATATCTCCATTCTCCTAAGAGAATGGCCCTCGATGCTGCTCAGAAAAATCAACACTTCCTCTCAACGAGAGAGGCATTCTCTGCCATGCCAAGCTTGTCACGAAAGTACATGAATTTTGTTCTTGTCGGAGGCTTGGTCAGGATATTGCAATCTATTCATCTATACGAATGTACTACAACTTCGGAGCAACTCTTTGTACTAGGTCTCTGATGAAATGATACTTCATTTCAATGTCTTTCGATCTATCATGAAACATCGGGTTCTCCGAAAGCTTAATGCAACTCTGATTATCACAATGGATGATCATTGAGTCAACCTTTCCACCGAACAGATCAGATAGAAGTTTCCTGAGCCAAACTGCTTCCTTGCAAGCATCACTTGCAGCAATATATTCTGCCTTAGTTATACTTTGAGCTATGGAACCCTTTTTCCTGCTGGACCAAGAGATCATTGCAGATCCCATATTGAAGCAGTAACTATAACTGCTTTTTCAGTCTACTGCACAGCCAGCCCAATCTAAATCAACATATCCCGCTTATAATACTCCACTCCTGGAAGTATACCTAATCCCATAAGTGATAGTCCCTCGCACATATATGAGTACGTGTTTAGCAGCTACCCAGTATATGTGCTTCGAATCGGACATGAACTGACATAGAGCATTTATTATGTAACGAATATCCGGTCTCGTATGTACGAGATACATCAAGGATCCAATAAGATGTCTGTATAGAGTAGAGTCCATACTTTGTGAACTTGTGGTTGAGTCACGCAACTTTGTCGAGTTGGTAGTCATGGGTACGCTCATGGACTTGCAATCCTGCATCCCAAATCTCTGCAAGATGTCCACTGCATACTTCCCTTGTGTCAGGAAGATCTCGCCTGGCTTTTTCCGGACTTCTAAGCCAAGAAAATAATGCATCAAACCGAGATCCATCATTTCAAACTCAGAGGTAAGCTCCCTTTGACACTGTGCTATCAGTTGTTCCTCACCTGTGAGAAACAAATCATTTACATATAACACAAGGATCAAGATATGATTATGAACAACCTTAAAGTACAAGTTGGAGTCAGTTGTACTTTTGGAAAACCCCAAGCTATGGAGAAATCCATTCATCCTGGCATACAAGACTCTCAAACCCTGTTTGAGCCGATACAAGGCTTTCCTTAGTTTGCACACATGGGTCATATCCCCATGAGTCACAAAGCCTTCAGTTTGTTCAATGTAAACTTCCTCATCAATCTTGCCATTGAGGAAAGTTGTCTTTACATCCATTTGATGTAACTTCCATCCAAATACTGCAACAAGAGAAATGATGGTTTTGATGGTAATATACCTAGCAACAGGAGCAAATGTCTCATCATAGTCAATGCCTTCTTTCTGAGTGAAGCCACAAGCTACGAATCTAGCTTTATACTTCTCCACACTGCCATCGGCAGCATGCTTGATTATGTAAAGCCATCTGGATGTCACCACTGACTTTCCTGTTGGTCTGGGAATAACTTCCCACGCATCATTCTTCATGATTGAATTATACTCTTCAATCATTGCATCAACCCATACCTGTTGACATGTTGTTGCTTCCCGGTGAGGAATGAGAGCTACCATGAAGAAGGAAAGATTTTGGGTTAAACCCTAGTTGCTGCAAAAGATAAAATGCTAGTTTAGGGTTGATCAAAACAAGTTTGAATGCCCTAGCTAGACTCATCCATGCTAGGGAATAAACACAAAACTTACTTCTCTTCAATAACCAGCGAGTTCTTCTGTTGGAGCAGTTGTAATTGCAAGAGCAAGTGTGTGTACTAATGAAATGGATTGATCTTCTTTTATAGCCTTTGAAGTCACCTGTAAGTGGACAAAAACTCAAAAGAACAAAATAATATTGTTTTATTCTTTTATTACTTTGACTTTTACCTTTAGTGGTACTAAAGGTTTTTTTGCACTTTCACTTTGACTCCTTAGTGGTGCTAAGGGTCCTTATGTATTTTGACTTTTACTTTAGCCTTCTTCAAGTGCCCCTGTGGTCATAACAAAGTTGTCAAGGTGGTCCTTCATCCCCACTCAAAGTACATCATCATAAACAGAGAAAATTACTAATGCTTTTATCTCACACTCTGTGTGACACCAAGATTGTATACGAAAGTGTCTTAACCAAGGGTAGCTAAGCCTTGAGAAGATCACAAAGCCCAGTGATCAAGGGTCAGAGTGTCACACATGCCCAGACCCGGTCTAGGGCTTATAGTGTAATCTTGGTAAAAAACCAGGTGCCTCAACCATAGGCTGCATAATTTGACACAAGGTCAAATACCTGGTAACAAACCAAGCGCCTCTATTCTCTCGGGAATGGCCCTCAGCCCCGGGCTGAGTCCCTAGTCTCGGATTAGGTTAATTCCTGGTAACTGACCAGGTGCCTCCATTCAAAGAATGGCCACTCTAGGTTGAGTTCCCCAGTGCATGACTGGTTCCACATCCTGGTCCCGGACCATATGTCACCATTCGACAGAATGGTCACTCAACTCAAGGTTGAGTCCCCCAGTGCTGGACAGGTTCTATATCCTAACCTCGGACCAGGTATCTCCATTCTCCTAAGAGAATGGCTCTTGATGCTGCTCAAAAAAATCAACAAGCTCTAGGCTAAGTCCCCCAGTCCTAGACTGGTTCAAATTCCTGGTAACTGACCAGGTGCCTCCATTTAGTGAATGGCCCTCAGCTCTAGGCTGAGTTCCCCAGTGCCAGACTGGTTCAAATTCCTGGTAACTGACCAAGTGCCTCCATTCAAAGAATGGCTCTCATCCCTAGGCTAAGTCCCCTAGTCCTGGACTGGTTCAAGTTCCTGGTAACTGACCAGGTGCATCCATTCTCCAAGAGAATGGCTCTTGATGCTACTTAAGAAAAAACAACAGTTAGTTCACTAGGGTTCTTGGTGAGTTAACCAGGCAGAGTAAGTCCCTAACAAGTACCCTAGGGCCCCCAGCAATCTACTATGGTTCTAGGTCTTGGACTAAGCAAGTTGATGCCCTGGCAAAGTCCCTAGAGTGTGGCTACAGACCCTATCTGTCTCAAGGGCATTCTGCTAAGGGACCATTCAGTGCTTGGTCATAAGGACCAAGCAGATCCTGTAGGCTGAGACAAAGACATCCTCATCTGGGACCAAGCAAATTCTTGGTCTAGGACCAAGCAGGTCTTGCAGGTGTAGTCCCGGTCAGTTAACCAAGATGATGATGTGTGATGTCCTTCTCTCCTAGGTCTTCGAGATAGTTAAGCTAATTCATCTTCTCAAGAGAACGGGCACCCCTTGTGGATGTCACATAGCAATTGACCTTAGGAGCAGTCAGGAGGACCAAAGGATCACATCATCCAGTGTGAACCTTCCTTATATGGTGATGATAAAACTTCCAGTTATTAAATGGAACACTTGTGGACCACATATCTTGAGAAAGAAAGATACAAGATTGGTTGTTTCTCCTTGCGGATAAAAGGGTTGTTCTCCCACCTTGTTCATATACCTTGGTCTTGTGGGTAAAAGGGTTTTTCTCCCACCTTGTCGGTACACCTTGGTCTTGTGAGTAAAAGGGTTGTCCTCCCACTTTATTGTGACACCTCTTGTTGACGTGTGGTTAGCCTTGTGCTTGACTTGCTCTTGTGTTGTTGGTCCTAGCGCCCCTCTTTAGTGTGGTACCTTAACCCTTTTGATTATGTTGACATAACATCAATTTATATTTTTATATTTGTCAACACTCATATAATGTTATCACATCTTAACCTTTTGAGTAAACCCTAAGTCAATAAAGAATTAGAAGGGAGGATCCTTCTAGAAGTCTTTAAGAGGTTATAAATACAAATCTCATTCTTCATTGTGAGATCATCTTGAAGTGACATTTTCATATCTGATTTGGTGAGTGACTAATCTAGGGTTTTTACAATAGCCTTATGGGTGACGCCTTGGGTTCTTTTACTGCTAGGAAGTATGCTGCCACACGTGTGAGTTGTCCTCGTGTTTCCAGACTGTGGTACCCTAAGATGCCACTTGTGTGAAGGGCTCTACTGCTAGTTGAGGGCTTCACTGTCTGGTAGGGAAGCCGCCACCTTGTTTGGATTGTTTTAGGTGTTGTTAGGGCAACTGAAACCCTACTTGGACTGTTTTGAGTGCCTTTACCTGTGCCACTACCTTGTGGATTGTTTCTTGGACTGTTTGGAGGGTCGCTACCTTGTTGGACTACCTCTTGACTCATTGTTTGTCACCTTGTGTCATGGGTTGTCGTGTTGGGCTTTCATCTTGAGTCGTAGGTTGTTTGTTCATCCTGAGC
Source organism: Pseudotsuga menziesii (assembly GCA_001517045.1). NCBI lineage: Eukaryota > Viridiplantae > Streptophyta > Pinopsida > Pinales > Pinaceae > Pseudotsuga > Pseudotsuga menziesii. The sequence continues at coordinate 206,333 of LPNX010720481.1, read as the reverse complement.
TGTGGATTGTCTTCTGGGGTTGTCACGGGTTGTGAGCTGGTTATTGGATTGTCACTTGATCTGTGGGCTAGTTGTTGGATGGTCACCTAACTAGTGAGTTGGCTTTATGTTGTTTGTTGAGATCGCACCTGTTTGAGGGCTGCCAAGATAGGTTGTTTCCCTTGTTGGGTTGTTAGCGCAGGCTACTACCCTATTTGTGGACTATTTGTGGAGACACTAATTGTGTGTGGACTGTTTGTGGACTGTGTGTGTAGGCCACTGCCAATATTGGGCTATTAGTGTGGGACACAACCTGTGTGAGGACTGTTTGAATGGGCCAACTGACTATGTGGACTTGTTGTTTGTCTTGGTTAACTTCTTGAGGTTGATCTTGGATGTTTTGACTGTTGTACCTCCTACTGTACTTGTCAAGTCCTACCCTACAGCACTTTAACTTTCTCTCTCTCTCTCAGGTATGTCCATGGCCTCAGGTAAGGACCAAACATGTTTCACTTATTGATTTGTCTCTGAGAGACAAGGTCTGATCTAAAGAAGTTTATGAGTATAAGGAAGGACCTCACAATCCAGATAAGTTGTCAGATCTATTTGCTTTTTGTTTATTTGTTGCTTTTGTCCTATGTTTATGATGTCCTTCAGGGTCGTACGGATTGGATCCTACTTTGTATCGTCAACTTATCGAATCACTTATGTATCTGGTCAACACTAGACCAGACATCGGCTTTGTAGTCAACTCTTTGAGTCAGTTCATGGTGGACCCTCGAAGAGTGCATTGGACAGAGGTGAAGTACTTCGCTACATCAGAGGTACAGTGGAGTATGGATTGATTTATGAGCACAAGGGGAGTGTACAGTTAGCAGGTTTCACAGATGCTAACTAGTCAGGATGTGTAGGGGACCAGAAGAGTACTTCAAGTTGTTGTTTCAGCATTGGGTCATGGGTTGTCTCTTGGTTCAGCAGGAAGCAGAAGCCAGTTGCATTGAGCTCAGCAGAGGCTGAGTACATGGCAGCCAGCATGGCTTCTTGTGAGGGCATGTGGCTGAGGAAGTTACTTGCAGGGTTGTTCGAGTGTGAGCTAGAGGCTACAGTAGTTCACTGTGACAATCAGAGTGGCATCAGGCTATCTAAGAATCCAGTGTTCCATGACCGGAGCAAACACATAGATATCAGGTACCACTTCTTGAGAGATTGTGTTCATAGGGGAACCATTAGGTTGGAGTACATACAGACATATGAGAAGGTGGCGGACATTTTCACCAAGGCACTTTGCAGACAGAGCTTTGTGAATTCCAAAGATAAGTTGGGGCTGCTACCAAATCCATTCCTCGTTGAGAGAGAGTGTTAGAGTAGCAGCAACAAGGAAGATCTTCCTGCATGCTAGTGCCCTTGCATGTAGAAGACTCTAAAACAAAAAACCAGTTGTATTTAATTATTTTTCCTAAATTTACTTTGGAAAATAACTAAAGCGATCTAATTGTTTATTAACTTTAGTGAAACACTAGTTAAAATGAAAGTGAAATTAGGGTTTTAAGTTATAAAAGACAGATCAATTGGTGGAGAGGACACACACTTGTATTCCGACAGAGATAGGATACAGACAGGGAGAGAAAGTCAGACAGAGGATTTAGCTGGAAAGACGGAGGAGCGAGCAGCAGGATCACCGAACTTCGTACAACTGGGTTGTACACTCACACAGGAAGGTGCTAAAGTTTACCTGGGGATTTTCCCAGTGATTCTGCGGTGTAACTGCATTCGCCAGGTTGGGGTGAATTTGCAGTACAGTAAATGCTTCATATTTTCTCATAATAAAATCTATATCTGACTGCTACACTGGTTTTCCCATCTTGGGGTTTTCCGGGGGTTTCCATACCCAAAATAATAGTGTCAATATTGTGATGTGATGTTGTGATTTATTTCTCAGTTTTATATTCTGTTGCATACTGTAAAAGATATTCATGTGTGGTTATCAATAGGGATTTGCATGCATTGTTTAGCCCTAGTTTGAATATTAAAGGAAATTTACATGGAAGTGGTTGGTCACTAATTACATTGTTTTTTCGTTGTTGAAACTTTCTCATGGAGTTAATTACTTGTAGAAAGTGGATCTAACTAACTCCATTTGTTTATAATTGTTAAACTCTTCTCAAAGGGTTGGTTAGATCAGAACTATTATTGAATATTTCCCTAGGAGAAAAAAGTGAATCTAATAGCTATTTTGCTATTTCTAGAAAAAATGGTTGAGCAAATAGTGGATCTAGAAAGGGAAATTATTGTTATATTGTAAAGGAAGTTGAGCTACACTATCTATATAAAGAGTAACCCATTAAACTTAGTTGAATATCATTGGACTCCTTTGGATGGTGAATTAAAGTGCTTTCTACTAAACGGTATGGTGTTGTTTATGTTTTAGTTATGGATGAGATTTTCAATTGATAATGGTTCATTGGAGGAAATTTGAGGTCTAAAATGGGCCTTATAAGAAAATGAGCCAACCATAATTTCTTAATGAGTTGGAATTCAAGAACCAATAGAATTTCTTGACATATTTCTCAGGAAAAAAAACTACTATTTTTGTTTGTATTTTCAACATATCTCCATGTGTTTTTACTCAAATTTCGAGTGGGAGCACTCGTTGGATGCGGATTTAAATTATGTATCCAACAAGTACCCACACTGCATACTTTTGACGGACCCCGCTGCCCCAAAACAAGAAATACCTGAAAATATCAACACGTTTTTTCAAGTATTTCTTGTTTTTGGGGCAGCAAAGCCCGTCAAAAGTATGCATTGTGGGTACTTGTTGGATGCAAAATTTGAATCAGCATCCAACAAGAGCTCCTACTCGAAATTTGAGTAAAAACACATGGAGATATGTAGAAAATATGAACAAAAAGAGTAGTTTTTTTTTCTTTTTCTTCCTCCAAAATTAATAAATATTATTTTATTATTTTATTATTTTCCTTAGGAGGCCCATTTTAACTATTATTTTATTATTTACCTCTAATGTTCAATTAATAAAGTAAGCCTTTTCTTCTTCTATGTGATGGTTGTCAGTTGGAAGTGATAGTTGTGGTATGTATTTCAGCTATTGGTTATATACTCTTACCCTTGCACATAATCATCCTCCTAAAATCGTTTGAAAATATCTTCTATAGTATTTCCTTTTGTGGATTTATGTAATTACTAAAGCCATTACAAGTGGTTAGGGCATGTACTCTTGATGCCCTACTCCTAATCATTTCTTTTAAAATCCTTCATTGAGCCTTTGTTTGACTCTGTTTCCCAATGGATAAGACACTAGTCCCTTATCCTTCCAGCCACTTCTTTTATAATTGCTAAAACAGACTGTTTTGCTAAAGCCATCTCTCCAATTAACCATGATCCTCAGTGAATCCTTTAGCAATCTCATCTTAGAGATGCCTCCCTTGAGTTGGAGAAGAACCACCCTTAACAGCAAAAGAGAATTTGGTGTGGTGACAATGGCCTCCCTCTTAGTTTCACTGTGCCCATGCCTAGAGCTTTAGGAGTTTATCTTGAAGGGTGTGAGTTTGGGTGATAACAAGCTACACAGTCACTTCACTCATTTGCAGTAATTTGTTGCCACAACTGTCTCTAGGTTTTTATCCCAACCACTTAAAATTGTTGTTTGAAACCTACCCTCGCTCAACTGTTTGAAACCTAGCCTCGCCCTTGACAGCCCAAGAGGGAGTGTTTGTATGCTGATTTTCTTGGACTTTGTACAGATTTATTGATTAGATGGCAGCATACACCATTTAGGGACAACCTCCTAGACTAGAAAAGCACCATTCTGAATAGAGAGTCATCTAGTGGTGACAGGGTAGCTGGCCTATAATTATTACACACATCTGCTGGTGCAGATTTCGTGATAACACTCCCAAGAAAAACAAATCTTACGAATGTGAACTAGGCAGCCATATTTCCTTAGAAAGTGAGCCCTTCTTAGAATAAAACTATTCTCATGCACAAGCCCTACTCTCCCAGTGAACTGCACCTATGTAACTCTGATCTGCATGTGAACTAATTTTATAACTGAACAGAAGATGAAAATAACACATATATCTATGGATGGGCATGCATTCATGTGCCTTCATTGTTAGATCCTTGAATACTTCTGTAACCTCACCTACTGCTACAGACTGCTAAAGATATGCTGCTAATACAGGCTGCTAAAACTATGCTGGGGAGGACTTTAGAAGCAGAGGGTAGATATTGTAACATACAATACACAAAGTTTCAAATAAAACATTTGATATATATTTATGTCAGTAGTTTTATCATCAAAATATTGTTTAAAAATAATAATCCAATGGATTAATGTGTATGCATTTAACTAGTACAAGAAGCCATAAATATTGAACATTCCTGTGGATTCCTTCTCAAAATTTAAAGAAAACAAGGACCTGATATTTCATTACACCTTCACTGCCATACAACAAAAATGGCTTTGGCAAATACATCTACCAAGCAAATCATATAAGAGTATTACGTAATAAGCCCTTTATGAAACAACCTGAAAAGAAAAGTAACACTTTTTCCATACCTTCCAGCAGCATCTGCCTTAACTGTAGTGAGAACACCCTGCCAATTACCTGCCAAAATATTCTACACACCCAGAAAAAGGAACAATGATGCTCTGAATGAAGGTAAAAAGCTTGCAAATAGGAACAGAAAATGCTCATTCATGAAACTGAAGTACCTCATATAAGCATAAACTTACAAAAACTTGAAACAAATGCCACCTCTTTCATGTTATAAAATAGTTCTTTCATTAAATGGAAAGAGCACACACCAACGTCAAATTCAACCCTGTCGACATTACAGCATGTTACTACATTGTGATTGTAGTCACACCACTTGTGAAATTTTTCACAAGTGTCGAGCTCGCAAGGTTTTCATGGCTAAACAGTTGGATGGCCAGGTGGTACACCTGTTTCCTTGCTTGGAAATGGTGCTTCTTCATGGTTGAGTGTTGACCAACTAAGAAATGTGGAGGTAATGTGTTTCATGTATTCATGGTGTTGATTGGTAATTATGGTGTAACTAACAAGTAAAAATGCTCATAACATGATGTACTCTCTCTAATTGATGATTAAAAGAATGAATGATAAAGAAATAAAGCAATTAATTAACACTGTAGATTTTTCACTAGTGTTCAGCCACCGGTTTCAAGTAAAATTTATATCACTGTTTATGACATTCTCAGAAAAATAAAGTGCTGGAAATAAACAAAAAATTTCAGACTTAAACACTGCTGTAAACAATCTTTTCAGTGACAGGAAATAAAAATCAGCACGCCATTTAATCACACAAAACACTAGGATTTTTGGCCAATGGCCTTGGAAAAACCCACTAGGGGAAAACCGGTCAGAAAGAGTATTTTTATTTTTTCAGGAGAAGTTTATCATTTACAGCAATACACAAAAAATATCAAACCAACTTATCTCAACCCGGAAGATAAATTTCTGTCTCGATTTGCGTGCCGAGCAGCAAAAATCAAACTCTGAATTTTTCTGTTTTCTGCCTCAATTTCCGTGCCACTGTATGGACCTCAAAATCTGTGCCCCAAAAAAAATCTCAAAAATCGTGCCCCAAAAATCCGCCTCGAAAATTGTGCCTATTGCCTCGAAAACCGTACCATATGGACTGTACAGACTAGCAATAAATGTTGTTGTCTTCACCTCGATTTCCATGCCCTCTTTGCTGCTGTCCTTTCCCTCGATTTGTGTGCTGCAAAAATTTTCCTCTTGCTCAGGAAAAACGGAAACTTTCTCTCTTCTCTCTCTCAGCTCTCTCTTCTCACTTCAATCTGCAAAAGTGAGACAAAATGCCTTTCCCATGCCTTTTTGAGAAAACCCTAGGTGAGTCTAATCTAACGGTGGGGATTAGATTAGATCAAGGGCTGAAATTAAATGCTCATATTTTATTTCTAAAATATTAATTTCACTCACCCACTTAAATTTATCAAAAAGTGACTTTAATGCTCTAAAATCAAATTAAATGCTTTTACTTAAGTCATTTAATGCAAGGGTCACTTTATGTCCCCTCTCTAAGTGACTAAGGCAAAAATCACTAAGGGAACACTTCCCTAGGTACAAAACTAACACTCCCTCTTACCGAGGAAGGTGTTATGCACCACTCCCAACTTGTCTCTGAAGAAGACAAACTTGCCTTTCCCCAAAGACTTCGTTAGTATGTCTGCTACCTGCTCATCAGTGGAAATGTACTGAAGCATCACTACCCCTCTCTGAACATAGTCTCGGATGAAATGATACCTGATCTCAATGTGCTTTGACCTGTCATGGAAAACCGGATTCTCAGAGAGCTGGATGCAACTCTGATTGTCACAGTAAATAACCGTAGGCCTAAGCTCCTGACCAAATAGATTCACCAGCAACTTGCGAAGCCACAAGGCCTCGCAACTAGCCAAACTGGCTGCCATGTACTCAACCTCTGCAGTACTCAATGCAACGTACTTCTGCTTCCAACTGAACCAAGACACTGCTGCCGAGTCCAAACTGAAACAACATCTGGAAGTGCTCTTCCAGTCTGCCACACTGCCTGCCCAATCTGAATCTGTATAGCCAACCAATTTGATCCCCTCTGACCTCCTGTAGTCCAAACCAAAATCCACTGTCCCTGAAAGATAGCGCAACACATTTTTGCAGCGACCCAATGCACACTACTAGGCTCAACCATGAACTGGCTAAGAGTGTTCACTGCAAAACACAAATCTGGCAGAGTGTTGACCAGATACATCAATGACCCAATAAGCTGACGGTATAAAGCAGGATCCACCAACTCTCCCCCAGAAGCATGAAGCTTCTTCCAGTTGGTGATCATAGGTGTCGACATAGGCCTGCAATCCTCCATCCTGAATCTCCTCAAAATATCAACCGCATACTTTTCCTGCCCCAGGAAAAGATGTCCAGGCTCCTACCAAACCTCCAATCCCAAAAAATAATGCATCAGCCCAATATCAGTGATCTCGTACTCTGTTGCAAGATACTTCTTGCAAGTTGCAATGGGTCTCTCTCTGCCTATGATAAACAAGTCATCAACATATAGCAGAAGAACAAGCGGATCATCTCCAACCATGATGAAGTAGAGATTTGGATCTACTTCACTCTTCTGAAACCCCATACTCAGCGAGTAAGAATCAATCCTGGAGTACCAAGCTCTTGGAGCTTGCTTCAGCCCGTAAAGGACCTTCTTCAACCTGCATACATGTGTCTCTCTATCATGTATCTCAAAGCCCTGAGGCTGCTCAATGTAAATCTCCTCCTGTATGATCCCATTGAGAAATGCGGTCTTCACATCCATCTGATGGATATTCCAACCCATTTCCGCCGCAATGGAAATCAATGCCCTGATAGACGTATAACGAGCAACCGGCGCAAAAGTCTCATCATAATCAATGCCCTCAACCTGTGAAAACCCCCGCGCTACAAACCTGGCTTTGTACTTCTCCACACTCCCATCTACCGCATGCTTCAGCTTGTAAAGCCAACGAGAAGTCACCACTGACTTCCCCTCCGGTCTCGAAACAATCTCCCATACATCATTCTTCTTGATGGAATGGTACTCATCTATCATGGCATCTTTCCATATCGAATGCTGGGAGGCCTCCTCAAAAGTAGAAGGCTCAGAATCTCATGTACAAGCCACCAACACCATGCCCAATCTGTCAGGCATCTTGATGGCTCTCACCTTGTCATTGGGTGTCCCAACCTTTAAGGCATCCTTCAAGGTCTCCCGAAGCCACTTAGGCTTCTTTTTCCCTGAACGTTCTTCCCACACTGGCCTGTCCTCATCTGCAGAACTACCAGAGCTAGAACCCCCAGTCACCTGTGAACCTGAAGCTGGTGTGCCAACACCAGATGTACCCTGTAATCCGGATCTCGATCCTGATCCCGAACCTCTGTAAGGTGCGCCTATAATAGTAAACCCATCACCTGTCCCCGAAGACCCTGTTGGCCTAACCACTGAACCTAGTGAACCTATGCCAACACTCTGTGGTCCTGTAACCCCAAAAACCTTTGATCCTGACTGCTGTGTAGATAGAACCTGTGCCACAACCTGAAGTGCAGGGACCTGCTGCTCTCCCTGCTCTGACTCTCTCCACCTCCTGAAGTCTCGCTCCTCCTCAAACTTCACATCCCTCCTCACCACCACTTTCCTCTGAGAGGGAAGATAAATGCAGAAATCCTTCGCAGTCTCATCATAACCCACAAAGATGCCCTTCTCTGCAATGGGCTCCAACTTTGTCCTCTTCTCTGAAGGGACATGAGAGTAAGTCAGACTACCAAATATACGAAAATGGCCAGCTTCAGGCTTCTTGCCTGAAAAGCACTCCTCAGGTGTCATATTCCCCACTGCCCAATGGGGACTCCTATTATGAAGGTATACAGCGATGCTGCAAGCCTCAGCCCAAAGAAAGAAAGGAAGTGACTGGTCATGTAACATAGCTCGAGTTGCTCCAACAATGGACCTGTTCTTCCTCTCTGCTACTCCATTCTGCTTTGGAGTATACGGAACTGTCAACTATCTCCTGATCCCCTCCTGTCTGCAAAATCCATCAAACTCCTTGGAGGTATACTCACCCCCGTTATCCGATCTCAAGACTCGAATCTTCCTCCATGTTTGGTTCTCCACAAGAGCTTTAAACTCTTGGAACCTCTCCAAGACTTCCTCAGACTTCTTGCTCTTCAGAAAGTAGATCTAGGTCCTCCTGGAATGGTCATCAATGAATGTCACATAATACTCGTATCCTCTCAAGGACATATAAGACATAGGTCCGCATAAGTCTGAATGTATCAAGTCAAGAGTACTAGCTGACCTGCTATCACTGCTCGGAAAAGCAGTCTTGGTGTACTTTCCCAAAGCACACCCTCTGCACACATCACTCTACCCTGTGCTGAACTCCGGTAAACCTGTCACCATGTGCCTCAACAACCCCAAGGCTGGATGATGCAAGTGAGCCATCCTCCTGTGCCAAAGCTCACACAACTCACTGCTACTGCTATGTGCTAAAGCATGCTGCGGCTGAAACAAGAGCCTATATAGTTTCCCACATCTCACTCCAACGACAACTGAAGCAGATGGTCCTGCAGTCTTAGGAAACATATGCACATGTCCATCTAGGAAAGACACCCCAAGACCCTGATCCTCGATCATGGAAACTGACACTAGGTTCTTCTTTAGCCCAGGTACATACAATACATCCCGCAATACCATGGGACTCATGGACTCCCTCTGAAATGTAATAGTCCCACGTCCAACTGCACTGACTACTGAATCATCTCCCAACACAACCTCCACATCTGTATATACCTGTGAAAGCTCGGAGAACATCTCACGAGCACCTGTCATGTGGCTCGAGGCTCCGCTATCTATGTACCAAGTGCTGGAAGTAGATGCACTGTAAGAATGGTCTGTCACACAGGAAAACTCCCTCTGTTTGTCAACATCCACACTGGTGAGAATGGATGCTCTCTCTCTCTCAATATGCCCGGTGCATAGTGAAAACTCACTCTGAAATCTAGCTGCAAAATCATCGATTTCAGCGGAAGCGGTTGTCTGCTGCTTCTTCTTCTTCTTGTTCGGACACGTAGAAGCATAGTGTCCCATCTTGTGACGTGCAAAGCACTTCACAGTGCTCATATCCTTCTTCTGCCCATCTTGTTGTTGCTTGGCCCCACCCTTCTTGGGACCCTTCTTGCTCTTCTTCTTCCCCTTCATTGTCAATGCCACATCCTCCTCATCCCCTTTACTAGTAAAGCCATTACACTGCAAGAAACCCCTCCGAGTCTCCTCCTGAACAAAGTCATCACATACTCTGTCCCAAGATGGTAAGTTCTCTCTGGCCACCAAACCCTGAACAAACACAGCCCAAGGTGTAGTCACCCCATTCAGGGCTGTCCGCACTAACTCAGGAGCATCAATGGCCACCCCAACAGCTGCAAGCTCATCTCTCACCTGAGAGATCCTAGTAAGATAAGTCATACATGCCTCTCCTTTGACCATCTTGACGTTCTTCAGCTTCTCTCTAAGTACCATCTTCCTGTTTTCATTAGTACTAGCAAACAAACCGGTCAAAGCAGTCCACATTTCATGCGCATGATCCTTCGCTGAAATGTGAGGAATAACATGGTCTTTAACAGCATCTAAGATTATCCTCATGGCTTTAATATCCTTCTTATTAAAGGCTGCAAGTAATACTGCATCAGTAGAAGGAGGAATAGTAACGGGATTTGCTGTAGTGTTTCTAACTACTTCCACCCACAACTCATTCTCCCTCAGCACAAGTAAAATCCGGGCTTTCCATGAGACAAAGTTCACTGCCCCATCCAACCTATCCTCAGTTCTCAACCCCACGGAAGTCATTTTCTCAAATAACAAGTTTCAGCAAAATGTACTACTATCACAAAGGTTTTTCTGAATTCTAGAAATGACTATTTCACTGCTAAAATTTATTTTTCTACCACAACCTGCTCTGATACCATGTAGATTTTTCACTAGTTTTCAGCCACGGATTTCAAGTAAAATTTATATCACTGTTTATGACATTCTCAGAAAAATAAAGTGTTGGAAATAAACAAAAAAATTCAGACTTAAAACACTGTTGTAAACAATCTTTTCAGTGACAGGAAATAAAAATCAGCACGCCATTTAATCACACAAAACACTAGGATTTTTGGCCAATGGCCCTAGAAAAACCCACTAGGGGAAAACCAGTCAGAGAGAGAGTATTTTTATTTTTTCAGGAGAAGTTTATCATTTACAGCAATACACAGAAAATATCAAACCAACTTATCTCAACCCGGAAGATAAATTTCTATCTCGATTTGCGTTTCGAGAAGCAAAAATCAAACTCTGATTTTTTCTGTTTTTTGCCTCGATTTTCGTGCCACTGTACAAACAAACTGTACAAACGGTACAAGTCGTATGAACATTGAAATCCGTGCCCATAAAAATTTCTCAAAAATTGTGCCCAAAAATCTGCCTCGAAAATCGTGTCTACTGCCTTGAAAACCGTACCGTACAGACTGTACAGACAAGCAATAAATGTTGTTGTCTTCACCTCGATTTCCGTGCCCTCTTTGCTGATGTACTTTCCCTCGATTTGTGTGCTGCAAAATTTTTCCTCTTGCTCAAGAAAAATGGAAACTCTCTCTTCTCTCTCTCAACTCTCTCTTCTCACTTCAATCTGCAAAAGTGAGGCAAAATGCCTTTCCCATGCCTTTTTGAGAAAACCCTAAGGTGAGTCTAATCTAACGATGGAGATTAGATTAGATCAAGGGCTGAAATTAAATGCTCATATTTTATTTCTAAAATATTAATTTCACTCACCCACTTAAATTTATCAAAAAGTGACTTTAATGCTCTAAAGTCAAATTAAATGCTTTTACTTAAGTCATTTAATGCAAGGGTCACTTTATGTCCCCTCTCTAAGTGACTAAAGCAAAAGTCACTAGGGGAACACTTCCCTAGGTACAAAACTAACAAAAATTCATCAACTTAAGGTCTCCCTAAGTTTTGAAGTGTTAATAATTGCACTTTTGAAGTAATGGATTAATTATTGTCTACCTTGGATTTTCTAAGATTTTAGTTTTACAAATAAAAGTTAATCAAGAAACAGAACTTATCACGCTAATTAATCAAAGTATCTAAATTTTGTACTTTCGATTAATTAAAAATCCACTTAAGAGGGGGGGGCTAGGCACAATGGTCCCTCGTGCATATTAATTGAAGGTTATTTCATGAAAATTAAAGTTAAGGAGCTCCTAAGTGGAGTGCCTTAGGGGATATGAATAAATTTCACACATGCTACAACACTTTGAAGGAGTACACCCCTTTGTGGAACCACGCAACCATGTTGATTTAATCATTCAATGGATTTTTATAGGACTAGTACTTTTGCTGATGCATGCTAGCTTATCATCAAATATTTTTTGGCAAAGGGCTTCGATTGTCACCAGATCAACGCCATTGAGTGCAAATTGGCCATGGGGTTTTTGAAAAGTGGTTATAATAGAAAATCTGATGAGTATTAAGGAAGTTGACAATTTTAAAACTGTCGTTTTAAAATATTGCACTGCAATTTGACCATAGTTGCCACTTGCAGGATGCCCTTTTGCTATATGAGCCACATGTGCCATTGGGAGTTGGTTGTTGTTCATTTGTGGAGGTCGTTACTAACTAACTCCCTCATTTTATTATCATTGAATTCTCTTATTGAGTTAGTTACATGAGAACATTATTAATAGTTTTCCTTGAAGAAGAGGATAATTATTTTATTGTTTCTCCTAGGAATGAAAGGAGATCTCAACAACTCATTCCTACTTTTAGAAAGGAAATTGTCAAGGAGGTGTTACCACCTAAGTTGCACTCAGTTGGACTTTTAAGTAAGCTGCCAAAAATGAACAAGTACTTATTCAAATTCAGAGTTCAGAAGTCCATTGAGGCCTTCCAAGGCCATTTTTTTCACTTTTTTACCACATGTTCATACCCTACGGGAAGATTGTAAAAAATGTGCTAGCATGGGTTTTTTGTAAAGAACTTGGCTTCCTAGGACTTAAACATCAATCCAGGTATTCCAAGGTATTTTTTCCTTGTTAATTATATGTTGTTGAATAAACAACTTATAATTTTCAAGTTTTCACCTACTCCTCCAAAGCTAGAATGGTCGTCTTGGTGGTTAAACCCTCGGAGTTTATTTAAGTTCACGTGTCAATGTTTATGAACGTGCTAGACATTATTATTGAGCCATACAGACATGTGTTAGGTCCCCCTAGGATTTTTTTTAAGTTTCGTGAAAAAATAAATTTTCCCGTAAACTTAAGCTATTTTTTAATAGTTTAAATGGGAAAATTAAAAATATAATAAAAGTGTGTTCTAGAGTCCGAATTTGTCATGAGGGTGCTCATTTTCACACTCAGAGCACCCACTTTACCCTTAGACCCACTTTCCTAAGTTTTCGAGTAAGTATTTATATCCAAAATTGAATATTCCTCAAAAATGGAGAAAAAGACCAAAAAATTGGAAAATAAAGGAAAAAGACAAATTCTTTAATCAATGGAAACATATCAGAGACATGTCCGGAGTTCAGGGAAGTTAACTAAACATCAAATAAGAGTTAATTGAGGATTCTAATCGACATTCAGCATCAAATCTAATCCATATGAGTTTGGCATATCAAAAAGACGTTTTTCTCCATAGAAGGGGGCACATTAGCTTGTGTGGTGTCCATCTCGCATGTTTTGGAGATCCTAAAGAGAGGTTGCACATACCTCTTGAGAGGTGGCGCATTTTTCTTGAGTGCAACTCCCTCTAACTCGCCCAAATCAAGAGATAAACTCCCTCGCAAACTGAAATTCGCCCCTTGGGGTTTGCTCCATTTTTTGCTATTTAAGTAAGGCATTGGGCTCATTGTTTTGCATGGTCAGAGGACCGAAGGAATGCTCCAGTGTTGTACTATAATGTGTAATATATAATTTGGAATAATAGAAAGGCTTTGGAGGTCTCATGTGGTGTATGGCTTAAGTGTGTGGGCGATTATTGCATTAAGCTTATGAGGTAACCTGTATTTCCTTAATTTTTGTATCTCTTTGGTTGAGGGTTGTCCTTTGAAGGGGAGGTGTCTCCTAGTAGGTAAGAGAATTTATAGTTTGATAATTGATTATTCTCTTTGTTTACTTGCTTTAGATCTCTTAGATGGGCATGTGTATTCTAGTTTGATTTCCATGCTTTCTAAGTTTCCATTGTAGGTAGCACCAATGCTTGTGTTAACCATTTGTGTGCAAGAAAGTATAAGTGGATGCAGGTATCTAGCTTGAAGGGATGGTTGATCTTGTTTGACTCCTCCAACTTTTAAGCATTTTTTAAGAGCATAGTCCATCTGCTCTCCACCAAGGACTCCATTTGCCCAAGCATTCCCAAGCTTAAGTTCTTTCCTTCTCTCTCTCCTTCATTTTAAATCAACTTTTCCTTTGGTTACCATAGATTGTTTATGTAGATCTAATTGACTAAAAGAGAAAATTATACTTAAGGTCTCATTTTCAAGTTTCGAAAAACTTTAGATATCAAGTTTATTCAAGGTTTCATCTTTATAATATACATCTAGCTTAAGTCTCATTTTTTTGCAAATATAATAAAAGTAGATCTTAAGTTTCCTTTAAAAGAGTACTTTATTTTATCATTAAAGTTTTAATCAAGCATTTAGTGCACATCATATTGGCTGCCCCAAAAAGCAAGCCAAGATCCCAAGGAAAGCTTGCTTTCCTTGGCTATTTGCTCATAGTTTAACTTAGAATTTTTAGAAACTTTTTTGGGGGTTGTTCAAAGATACTCTTAAAGTGTCTTTGAGCATCTTCTACATTTGATAGCTTGCTGATTTTTCAATTTTGCAGGTTTAACTAAAAAGAGAAGAAGGTGCTGACGAAATTTCGAGAAATTGAACCAATAGAAGACCTAACGAAGCTCCCCTCTTCACAAAATCACTTTTCTATCAATTTGTAAGCCTTTGGATCCAACTTAAAAGGACCAAAGTGCATTTTTTTTAAATTGTTAAAAGTTTAATAAACTTTTGAGTAGGCTTCTAAGAGCCCACTTGTGACAAGTAACACTTCACTATGGCCATGCAGTTGAGAGTTGAGGATAGAGTCCAGAGTGCTCAGAACTTTCCTACATGGAAAGAAAGAATCACAAGGATCCTGGACGTCGATGATGCAAAGGAGCACATTGACTCCACAAAGATTGCACCCACAGATCCGGCAGATTTAACATCTTGGAAGAAAATTGATTCCAGAGCCATGTTGATTATCATGGATGGAGTGAAGGACCATATAGTCCCTCACCTTTCTGGTAAGAAGACCGCATTAGAGATGTGGAAAGCTTTGGAAAGTTTGTGCCAAAGCAAAAATGAGAACCGGAAAATGGTGTTGCAAGAGAGGATGCGCAGCACCAAGCGCACCAAGATGGCCAAGGGAGAAGGAGTGGTGCCTTATCTCACAAGGCTCACACTTATCAATAATGAGCTTGGAGTTGTTGGCTATAAGACTGAGGATGAGGAGCTAGTTCGGATAGCTCTCAATGGCAGAGACTATGGGATGACTTTGTGTAGAAGGAAACCTGCATGGGTGAAGGATCAGGCTCATCCAGCAGTGCCACACAGATTGTGGATGAGGAGGCTCTAGCCCTTACAGGGAAGAGCAAGGTTAAGGCAAAGAAGAAGAAGGATGGTAAGAAGAACCTTGGCGTGTCAAAGGTCAAGTGTTTTATCTACCACAAGCAGGGACACTTTGCCTCCCAGTGCCCAGACATGAAGAAGAAGAGTAACACTCAGATGGTTGGATCTGCAGAGGTGGATGAGTTCAGTAAGAACTTCGATGAGGAGTTCTTGATAGCTTGCATAGCAAGCACCACAGGGAGCAGCATATGGTACATCAACAATGTAGCATCTAGTCACATGACTGGGCAAAAAAGATTCTTCAGAGAGTTGCAAGAGGGTAGAACAGGGATCCACGTTAAGCTAGGTGATGATTTGTGGTATCAGGAACAGGGAGTTGGCACTGTTTCATTTGAGAGGGAGTCTGGAAAACCCCTCAGTTTTGCTGATGTGTTATATGTTCCAGGACTGACCAAGAACCTTATATCAATCTCCACTCTGGAGGACAAGAGATATTAGGTGAAGTTTCGTGACCATAGAGTATATATCAAGCCCAAGGGGTCAGATAGGAGCTTGGATCGGGTGATTGGCAGGAGGAGCACGAAAGTGTACAGACTACACTTTGAGCCTGCAAAGGCTCTAGTCAGCAACAACAGCAGCAATCAAGGTGACTTGCGGCATAGGAGGATGGCACACTTACACCATGGAGCACTGAAGCATTCGAGACAGACAGTCACTGGAGTTCCTCGAGTACAGGAGGAAAAGCATAACCACTGCAAGGGTTATGCTTTGGGGAAGAACATCAAGAAGCCTTTCCCACAGAGTGAGCACTACTCTAAGGAGCCCTTAGACTTGGTGCATTCTGATGTATGCGGACCTATGAGTGTCCATTTGTTCAGTGGTTACAATTACTGTGTAACCTTCATTGATGACTATTCCAGGAAAACCTGGATCTATTTCCTAAAGGCCAAGTCAAAGGTCTTTGAGAGGTTTTGAGAGTTCAAAACACTCGTAGAGAACCAAACAGGAAAGAAGATTCCGGTGTTGAGGATAGACAACGGAGGTGAGTACACTTCCAATGAGTTCATGGAGTATTGTTCGGCTGAGGGGCTCAAGAAGGAGCACACTATGCCCCATACCCCACAGCAGAATGGAGTTGCAAAGCGAAAGAACAGGATATGGTTGGAGCAGCCAAGGCCATGCTATTTGATCAAGGTCTACCACTATTCCTCTAGGTCGAGGCATACAGGACTACAGTATACATTCAAAACAGGTGTCCCCACACAGCGTTGGGGAGGAAGACACCAAAGGAGGTCTTCACAAGCACTCAGCCAGATGTGAGTCACATTCGCATATTTGGCAGTGTCTGCTATTGTCATGTTCATGCTGACAATAGGAAGAAGTTGGACCCTTCTTGAGAGAAGGGGTTACTTGTTGGCTATAGCGAGACTTCAAAGGAATACAAAGTTTACATTCCTGCTCGCAAGAGAATCATTGTGAGAAGGGATTTCCAGTTCGATGAATACAGTGCCTTGCGGAGATCTTTGGACTTACCAGCAGAGTAGCAGCCAACACAGGAGTTGAGGGTCAAGTTGGAGGAGCCAATTGTACAGGTACAGGTATAGACACAGAGCACGGGTTCTGGTGGTCAGAGGGAGTCAAGTGGATAGGATCCTATAGTCATTGACTTGGAGGATGAGATGCAGCAGGAGACGGATATCCAGCAGTTGAAGCAGGAGACGGATATCCAGCAGTTGCAGCAGGTTGACACTAGGCCAATGCCTAAGTGGTTTAGGTCCACAATACAGGATTCTAGGCAGGTTGATCCTCCACAGAGATCTTTTAGACGGGGTGTACCACCATAGAGGCTTAGTTACATGGCATCGATGACAGAGTTGATTAACTTTGAACCTTCCAGCTTCGGGGAGGCCGCGCAATATGATATGTGGCAGGAGGCTATGGTTGAGGAGTATGACTCCATTGTGAAAAACCAGGTATGGAAGGTTGTGCCGAGGCCACAAGCAAAAAAGGTGGTGGGATCCAGATGGATCTACAAGGTGAAGCATGCAGCAGATGGAAGCGTGGAGAAGTATAAGGCGCACTTCATGGCTAAGGGGTTTTCACGGAAGGAGGGTATTGACTATGAGGAGACCTTCGCCCCGGTAGCCAGGTATTCTTCCATTCGAACCATTATCTCACTAGCAGCTGAGATGGGTTGGCGTGTCCATCAGATGGACGTCAAGACTGCCTTCATCAACAGAGTGATAGAGGAGGAGGTGTATATTGAGCAGCCAGAGGGGTTTGATGTGGAGAACAAGGAGACGCATGTATGCAAACTGCATCGAGCTCTTTACGGGCTCATGCAGGCACCTCGAGCATGGTACTCAAGGATTGGCAGCTATCTAAAGGAGATGGGATTTCAACAGAGTGAGGATGACCACAACCTGTACTTCTTGACAGGTGAGGTGCCTCTCATACTGGTCCTATATGTGGATGATATCTTTCTTACAGGAGATGAGAGGTTGATTGGAGACTACAAATCCAACCTTGCAGTGGAGTTTGAGATGAAAGACCTTGGGCTGATGCATTACTTTCTGGGCTTGGAGGTTTGGCAGAGAGATGGATGCCTCTTCATTGGACAGGGGAAGTATGCAGTTGAGATCTTGAAGAGATTCAGGATGGAGGACTGCAAGCCTATGGCCATACCTCTAGTTTCCAACTGGAGGAAGATTGATGCATCAAGGTCAAATGGATTTGATCCTACCTTGTTTCATCAGCTTATCAGATCGCTTATGTATCTGGTCAACACTCAACCAGACATCAGCTTTGCAGTCAACTTTTTGAGTCAGTTCATGGTGGACCCTTGAAGAGTGCATTGTACGGCTGCGAAGCACATACTTCGCTACATCAAAGGTACAGTGGAGTATGGATTGGTTTATGAGTGCAGGGGGAGTGTATAGTTAGCAGGTTTCACAGATGCTGACAGGGCAAGATGTGTAGAGGACCAAAAGAGTACTTCAGGTTGTTGTTTCAGCATTGGGTCATGGGTTGTCTCTTGGTTCAGCAGGAAGCAGAAGTCCGTTGCATTGAGCTCAGCAAAGGTTGAGTACATGGCAGCCAGCATGGCTGCTTGAGAGGGCATGTGGCTGAGGAAGTTACTTGCAGGGTTGTTCGAGTGTGAGCTAGAGACTACAGTAGTTCACTGTGATAATCAGAGTGGCATTAGGCTATCTAAGAATCTAGTGTTCCATGACCGGAGCAAACACATAGACATCAGGTAGCACTTCTTGAGAGATTGTGTTCATAGGGGAACCATTTGTTTGAAGTACATACAGACATATGAGAAGGTGGCAAACATTTTCACCAAGGCACTTTGCAGACAGAGCTTTGTGAAGTTCAGAGATAAGTTGGGGTTGCTACTGAATCCCTTCCTCGTTGAGAGAGTGTTAGATTAGCAGCAACGAGGAAGGTCTTCCTGCATACAAGTTCCCTTGCATGTAGAAGACTCTAAAACAGAAAACCAATTGTATTTAATTATTTTTCCTAAGTTTACTTTGGAAAATAATTAAAATGATTATTGACTTTAAGTGAAAGTGAAATTAGGTTTTACGCTTTACCTAAATTTATATAAGAGAGGTCAATTGGTTGAGAGGACACACACTTGTATTCTGACAGAGATAGGATACAGACAGGAGGAGAAAAGTCAAACAGAGGATTTAGCTGGGAAGACAGAGGATCGAGTAGCAGGTTCACCGAAGCAAACAGAACCGAGACAGGTCGACGAGCAGAGCTGCAGGAGGAAGGTCGTACTATTTCGTATGGATTTCGTACAGCTTCCAGTGAGACCATACGGATTACGTATAGCAGCCGTATGGTCGTACGGATCCGCACGTGTGAGGTCGTACAGCTGGGTCGTACACTCTCGCAAGGGGGTGTTGAGGTTTAGTTGGGGGTTCGTCCAGTGTTTCTGCCGTGTAGTTGCATTTGCCAAGTTTGGGTGAATTTGCAGTCATTGTAACGTTCCATATTTTCTCATAATAAAATCTATATCTCACTGCTGCACCGATTTTCCCATCTTGGGTTTTTTCGAGGGCTTCCATACCCAAAATAATTGTGTCATTATTATGATGAGATGTTGTGATTTATTTCTCAGTTTTATATTCCGCTGCATATTGTAAAAGATATTCATGTGTGCTTATCAGTAGAGATTTTGCATGCAGTGTTAGCCCTAGTTTGAATATTAAAGGAAATTTTACACAGTAAACATCCAAGTGCACAAACCATATACATACTAGGTCATATACCTCCTGCATCTGTAACCTGCAACACCTGAATAGCATTGGAACATTGCTACTGTATATAACATGGGAACTGTCATCATATCTTCTCTAAAGGATGAAGAATGGCTAACTTAGTCATCGACCTAGGGTCAAGAGTCTCAGTCATGACATGAAACTTAAAATGTACATGCTTTGGGTCCACTAAATGTACAAGTAATCATCAACAAACTGCTCATGAAGTGTTGATCTCATGCATAGCATAACAAAGGACTGGCTCAGTAATATGCTCAAAAGTAGTCTGCAATCATGGTAGCCCATGCTACTATGGATGTGACAACAGGCAAAATAGTCTCTCATGCACATTAATTGAAGATTTTTTCAATAAGATTAAAGTTGAGGGGCTCCTAAGTGGAATTCCTGGGGCATATGAAAACATTTCGGCGTTTCGCACATGGTACAACACTTTGATGGAGCACACCCCTTTGTAACACACATGATGTTGATTTAATCATTCAATGGCTTTTAGGAGAAGGACGGGTACTTTTGGTGATGTATACTAGCTTTATCAGCAAATATCTTTTGAAAGAGTGCTCTAATCGTCACCAAATCAATGCCATTATATGCAAAGTTGTTGTGGGATTCTAAAAAGTGGTTATAACAGAAATTCGATAAGAATTGAGGAAGTTGGCAATTTCAAAACTGTCGTTTCAAAAACCCTTGCTACATTTTGACCATATATGCCACTTGGAGGGTGCACTTTTGCTAGATTAGTCACACATGCCATTCGGAGTTGGTTTTTGTTTATTTGTGGAGTTTGATAACTTAATACTAACTAACTACATTATTTTATTATTGTTGAATTTTCTCATGGAGTTAATTACATGAGAACATTATTGTGATGTTTTCCATTAAGAAGAGGATGATTATTTTATTGTTTCGCTTAGGGAAGGAAGCAAATCTCAACAACTTATTGCTACTGTTGGTAAGAAATTTGTTGAGGAGGTTAGGAATGTAATATTTTATTGTACTCCTTGGAGAACTAATGGATCTAGGAAAACACTTACCTGTTTGTCGTATAACGAAGTTGAGCTAAAACCTATACAAGTGTTTCCTCTCTTCACTTGAGGAGAGTATTTTTTTATGTTTCTAAGGCATAATGTAGCCTCAATGCTGAAATTTGTCATGAGAAGATGTTATTGTGATAGGTGCATACACTGTCATCACTTGTTCTTCGGAACAAGTCTCATCCTTCTTTTCTTGTAGGTGATTGTACACAATCTTTCCTACAAGTCAAATAGTAGCATGGTTAAAAACATTTCATAAGACATATTCATAATGACAAATTCTTATGCATAAATATATAATCATGCAACTATTTTAGCCAATACAACGTTCATCCATATCTCATATAAGCATAGAAGCTTTATAGATGCCTTCCATCTCTACCATAACATTATTGAGATTGTGCACTAATCCCAATATGTCAACAAAGAGGTTTCATTCTAAATAAGTAGCAATGGAATGTTGTATAGCACCATAGGCCACTTACCCATCACATGCATGTTAATAGTATACTATTCATTAATGCATACATTGTATCATGCATAATACATTTCCTTGAACATAGATATGTAGACAACTAAACAATGTCATTTAAGCAACTAGATATATAGGAAATGACAATTCAAATACTTATCTTTATTTGTTTGGTGGGTGAGCTCCTTCTTGATAAGAATAATTGGAGCCTTCTACTTCATCATCTGATTCTGCGAACTTGCCTTTGTTTGTTTGGTGGGTGGACTCCTTCTTGATCCTTATGTCTTGGTGCCTTCTACTTCATCATCTGATTTTGGGAACTTGTGTACTGGTTCTGAGTGTCACTAACTGCATTCCTTCTTATCCAAATACTAAGACGGATAAGAATTTGATCTTTGTCTTCACCAATATAATTCATATTCCTCATCGCTTGAGGAATCTTACTTTTCTTCTCTAAATCTTTTATTATTTGGTTCATCATCTTTAGCAGTGTGAGCATGATGCCTTTTCTTGTTTGACTTCTTGATGAAGGAGCCTCTATTTTTGGGACAACCTCTGGAGTAGTGTCCCTTCTCATCACAAGTGTAGCATCGAATGTTGGAAGGATCTCTTCTGAATTCCTTTTGTTTTGTTGTTGTGATGATTGTCTTCCTTCTTTCTATGATTTCCTCTTGGACTGAACTATGAGAGCTTGATTTTCAGTTGCTCCCATCTTCTCTTCTCTTTGTTATGAGTCGAGCTTCTTCTTGTGTGCATTCTTCCCATAGTCTGCTGAAAAAGATCGGCTTCCTTCTTGCACATATTCCTTGAATGAATGAGTCCCTTGATATTGGGAGGCCATTCAAGGTGGTCATAACAATCTCTCCTTCATTCATATTCTATTTGACTGCTTCAAGTTATTCCTTGATTTGATCAACCTTTGTGAAGTGAGACTCAATGGTTTCTGAGTTCTATATCTTCACATTCTTCAGCTGGTTTCTCAATGTTATCTTCCGGTTGATATTCTTTCCTTTGTACAAGCTAGTCATTGTATCGAACATCTCCTTGGGAGTCTACAAGGATGATACATGTGAGATCCAATGGAGACGGAAATAATCCTCTTGTCTTCGACTAAGTCCTTCTTGTGCTTTGTCTTCATCTCCCTCTGGATCTGCAACTTCTTCTTTGATATAGTTCTCTAGGTCATCCTTCTTCAGGTATGAGAAGCACTCTATACTTTCATGCTCAGAGGTTCTCAGTTCCTTCAAGCTTGTTCTCAAGCTTGGTACTATTTGTCATCATGATAAAAACGAGAATCTCAAATGGAAATAGAGGATAGAACTTACCAATGAGATTGCTTAAACTTTATGCTTGCTTGAAAGATTTTTTGGAAGACTGCTTTTGGCGGATCTAGGTTTGACAGTGAAACCCTAATTTTTCATCTCAGGTATCTTTCAGATCTGATTGGATATAAAGATGCGCCTCCTCAAGGCGAGCTGAGCAACATACTCATTTTCCCAAAACTGGGGACAGAACTGCAAATATCTGATGCCCTAGTTTTCCTCGGCAGGAGTGTTAGGTCAAAAATTGAAAATCCACAGAATGAGAAACTTTTTCCATAGACATGCTCCCTCCTAAGGGGAGTTTGATAGTCCTCCTTTTTCAACTAATCGGTGGAGAGAAGTTCCCGGAACAAGGAGCCCTAGTTTTCTCCAATTTCTTCTGCAGAATTGTTTGATATGTGTCATAATCATCTCCGAAATTCCTGCTCATATTCATGGATCTTTGATACCCACTTTCCCCTTATACCAAGACAGTATTGCTGAGATAGGATATCCTTTACTGCTGAGTGAGGGGCATAGCCAATTACTTCATAGTAGCCAATATAGGTTCGAAAGTGTTTTAAAGACTTTACAAGAGCATATGCTTGTTTCTCCATTATAGTGTACTTTAGTTCAATTTTTTGTAAGGATCTACTCATAAAGGCAATAGGTTGTTCCTGACCCCCCTTGTTCGTTTGCAACAAAACTCCAGCAATTGTATCCTTGGATGTGAATGAAAAAATCTGAAAATCTTTAGAATAATCTGGACTTAGTAAAACTGGAGACCTTGAAATACAATCTTTAATGGTTGCAAAAGCTTCATTCCCTTCTTTATCCCACTCAAACTTAGCATCTTTCTTGAGTAATTTTTGCATAGGTTTCATCATTTCTGCTATGTTTGGATTGAATCTCCTTATAAAGTTGATCTGACCATTAAAAGATTGTAAGGCTTTCTTATTGTGGGGCAAAGGAACTTTCTTTATGGCTTCTACCCTTTCAAGATCAATCTTGAACCCATCTTTGGAAATGATGTGTGTTGTCCGTCGATTGCACACCAACAGCAGAAATCTAATGAAAGTTGTCTCCTCACTTAGGAAAGTGGGAGAGGTGTGACCTTGGGGGCAAGCACAGAGCTAGGTACTGTCACCTACCCCTAGCTCCTCCATTTAAGCTAACTCTTAACGAAGCCAAGGGGGGTAGTCCCTAACAAAGAGTTTTCTAAGGCTCAATGTGGTTAAAGTGTTCTAATTGGTTGCAGATGTGGATGGTGTTGTTTAGGAGTTATTGTGATTAGAGGTGTTTATTTATTATGATTATGACACATAAATCAAAAGCAATCCATGTTGCTAGCAAGAGATTTAAAAGATAAGAATGATTCCAGACTTAGTTAATTATGCATTCACAGATAGAAATTGAAACAGGCCACAGATAACTGATCAAAATAAACTAATTATGCAGATTAAGAAAGGACCAGTGCCTTATGGAGTCAATAATACTGAAATGCACAGAGAATTAAATAACAAGTATAGAAATCAAACTAGTGAATACTAGGTTGTGCGAGTGCTCTTGGTAGGTTTTAAGAATTTTATGTGCTCTTGATTAGGGTGTCAACGAAGGTTTGTCAAAGGGTCGAGAGAATATTCCAAGTTCACTCCATTGAAGACATGTCAGGCCCGCCCAGTATCCCAGGCTGGTATCGCAGAGATTGACCAGCTAGCTGAGAAGCTTAGATAGCGGGGTTTCGGCGCCTCTAGTAGGAAGTACTTTGGAAAATTCCCTACAACGTCGGTGCATTGGTTACGGGGTTTTAAATTCTATTAAGTTATTCTTGCAAGATTAGAGATCCAATGTTGTTTCTGGGTACTCCGATTTTGAGGTCGGTCAGAGCATACTTCGGCAAGGAGAGAACGAAGTTAATTAATTAGGGGGTGTGTGTTGCAAATTTTATTAAATCAATTAATTAGGACTCTCCGACAGAGAGTGCTCTTGACCCCGTCTTATGACAGTGGTTCAAGAGACTTAGCTAATCTAGGATGCCTAATGCAAGGGTATGCAGTTCTAAGTATGTTCTCCGATAGAGAGTGCTCTTGACTTGTGTTACTGCAAGTTCAAGAGTCTTAATTAATTCGTTAATCTTGAAAGAGAAATAGAAACATAAAAATCTAACTACCCAAGAGTCTCTTTCAGGCTTTTTAGGGCCCTAATCGGGAAAGAAAGGGGGTAAGTATACAGAAAAGAAATCATGCAATGTTTAATTAAACAATCAAATCAATATTTTTCTTCATTTTCAAAACATAAACTAACTTAATAATGATTATGCAATTATCCTATCCTACTCTACCATCAGCAATTTATTAAACAAAAAAGAAAAAGCATGGCAATGGGACGATACAGGCAATTATCCCACACCCCTCTACCCCAAATGGGGGAAGAGGGGTGTGGGAGTTGTAATCCCGCTCACTTTTTATTAATTTTACAATTTTTTGATGACTTTGTTTTTTCCTTTTCCTGAAAGAACAGGGACAGAAAGGGATGGAAAGAAGAGGGAAGATTTGTCTTTTTATTCTTTGCTTGCTTCCTTGCTTGCCTTTAGCCTTTGGGCTTTTCTCGATTCTTCCTGCACGTAAGAGCTTTAAACAATTCAAACGTTATATGTTAACCAAAAATTTAAGACATAAAACTACAACTAAACTCTCAAAGAGGGGTAAAAAACCAGCGGTGAAAGATGAGGAAAGAGAGAGGAGAAAGACTAAGGAAAGGGAGAGAGAAAAGGTGAAAAAGAGGGTTGTAAAACAGTAAGAAAGAGGGCTGTCCTAAAGCAAGAAAGAGGTAAAAAAGAGGGCTGTCCAAAGGGTGAAAAAGAGGGCTGAAAAACAATAAAAAAGACGACAGGGAACTAAGTGAAGACAAAAGAAAAGAGGACGGCGAAGAGGAAGGAGGAAAAGCAAGTAAAATAAGGCAATGAAAGGGAAGCCGAAGAATGGAAAGAGGTAAACCAGGGCTTCCTAAGTAACCAGTAACCAAAGTACAAACATAAAGAAGATTTTATGAGATGGAACTTGAAGCAAACAACAACTCCTAAAGCCTCCTTCCAGGAAAAATCCAAGTTATTGTAGATCCTGCAGAGAAACCAGTGTTAAAAGAAAAACTTGTGATCTTGAAGATGAGCTAGATGCAACCGAGCTCACACCCTTCTCCAAGATGGTAGATCCTGTCCAAGATCAAAACACTTCAAAAACCCCAGTGAGATCAATCAACTAGCATGCTAAAAAATATGAAGATTCATCAACATTAATATCACTGAATATGTCTTGCTCATGAAATCTTAAATAAAATAGCATAATCAACCAACTTATCAACTGTAAATGGAAGATTTTACGTTCTAAACAGTAGACTTCTAAAACTTATTGATCAAATCATATATGAGCATTTAAAATGAAATAGATGGACAGAAATCACCTCACAAAATTCATTCACCACCAGTACTTAGTTGCATGGACCTCCAAAGTCTTGATTTTATTCCAAATATGAGCATAAGCAATTACAAATTCTTACAGAGTAAGTTTACAATCAAAGATCCATCCCCATAGAGCTAAAGAAGTCTCTATTTATACAATGAGAGAAGAACAAAAACCCTAAAACCAAAAAGCTAGACCTAACCGGCTCGACACACCACTGAAAGCCCAAACCTGAAGAAGATGAGCTAAGAGTGAGGGGAGGCGTCCACCTAGGCAAGGCGCCCTCACTCCAACCCTAAACACTGAAAACCAAGCCCAGAATGAGCCCACACATGTGATGATGCCCCTGTGGAGAGAGAGAGGCGTGAGCATGAGGAGAGGGCGTGAGCAAGCTAAGGAAGGCGTGAGCTAGGTAAGGAGGAGCCACACCTAGGTTAGGAGAAGCCACTATCAATAGATCATAATGTAAACATCAATCCCTACCTCGATCAAATCATCAAACCAATGAGTGCTCTCCATCTCATCCAATTCGGGAGTTTAGCTAGAAATGACAAGACCGTTACCTAAATATATCTTTATTGCTCACTGAATGCTGACTAAAGCTAAGTTATGATAACTCCAATCATCATAAATGCCCATTGACATGTCACTCTACATTTCATTTCACTGAATTTGGATTAATTTGGAGAGTTTTGGATTTTCTCCAAAATAATCATTTTTTAATAAATAATCAATTTTTTCCCCAAAAAATGACTTTTTTGAGAAAATGTGCATTATATGTCCGATTGATGATCTGAAAGTTGGATCCGACTGGCTGGCCGGTCAAGAATGATTTTTGGCTTAAGGTTAGAGCCTTCAGCCACTGAATTTAGGGTCCAGATGACTAACTTATTACAAATTGAATTTTTCCATTTAATTTATAGAAAAATTTAATTAAAAACTTGGGGAAATAATTAAAAAATTAAAAAATTATTTTTTAACGCATCCGATAAAAAAATTTCAGAAAAATTTTTTATGGTCCTATTGACTTAGGACATGACCATGTTGTATTCTAATAATGCCTAGTAGGTTTATATACACTCAGTTGGGCTCTAATAACCCCCCAAGGCCCAGAATTCAAAATCAG
The DNA here is from genome assembly GCA_001517045.1 of Pseudotsuga menziesii. NCBI lineage: Eukaryota > Viridiplantae > Streptophyta > Pinopsida > Pinales > Pinaceae > Pseudotsuga > Pseudotsuga menziesii. The sequence goes on along the minus strand of LPNX010720481.1, from coordinate 179,448 downwards.
GCATTCCAGCTTTGGAGGAAGCGGGAGAAAACCTCATCAATTATACTCAGCTATAGACAAAGCATAATTGTCAAGGGCAAAAAACTCCCTAAAATACCTTAGTTGAAATTCTACGTCTTAGGGGACCGAACCACTCAAAACACCCTACTAGCACATTTTATTACAAACCCCGCGGGGCCATGGTCAAAATTATTCAAATAAAAAACTGGCTAGACACAAAGACGGATCAACTGATAAACTGGAATCAAACATTGGACATGTTTGTCAACCAGCGGCTCCTCAAGTAACCCAACTATGGTACAAAAAACTTGGTAACATTTGGCTCCAACTGTGGGACAGGTACTTGCTTGATTTATTGATCAAAAAGAGTGCCTGAGAATCCAGGAATCTCTGGTACCTGCACGTAAACAGAAGTGTCTCAAGACCATGTATATGATAAAAATATGCCATGATGAAATACCAGAAAAATATTTTTGCTTTTTTCAAATTAAAGTACACAAAATAAACTTTTTCTTTTTCAGCATCTATAAGTGAAATATAATACAAATGTTAATTTACAAAAATAAGAAACTTTGATGCAATATTCTACATGGACATGATACATAACATATGATACAAAAATAAAGTACATAAAAATACAAGGATGGGTTTAAAAAAGCCCTGGGATGACCCCTTGGTCATCTTGGAGGTTGTTTCGATAAAAGGGCTTCAAGTGTTGGCCATTCATGGGCAGGTTTAATATTTCTCCATCCATGGTGTTAAAGAAAAAAAAATTGGTGCCAGCTGTGTTGCGGATGATAAACGAGCCTTTCCAAAGGTTGTCAAAATTTCCATGCTTCCCAGGCTTCTCCCTTCTCTTATCCCATAAGGGAACAATATCTCCTACTTGGAAAGATCTCGGCCTAGCTGACTTATCAAAAGTGCCCTTCATGCTTTCCTAATGTCTGAGTGATTGATCAAGGGCGGCTCTTCGAGATTCATCCAACTCTATGATCTGATTAATCCTCTGCTCCATTTCTAATTGTTTCGTGCCATACTCACTTAACATCCTAAAGATCGAAATCTGCATGCTGACCGGAAGGGTGGCTGTGAGTCCATACACCAGCTCAAAAGGTGACTCTCCAGTTGAGCTCTTCTTAGTGATTCTATCTGCCCACACAGCATACTTAATCTTGTTATCCCATGATCTCTTATTGTCCCCCACAGTCTTCTTAAGGATAGTCATCAAGTTTCTATTAGTGGACTTAGCCATCAAGTTTTTATTAGTGGACTCAACAAGTCCATTGCCCTGTGGATAATAATCAAATGAGTGGGATAGGATAATGCCATATTTGAAACATAAGTCATTTACTGCTCCCGAACTAAAAGCTTTGGCATTATCGGTTGTTATTTTAAGGGGTCCAAATCTGGTGATGATTCTTTCCTCGATAAAGCCTATAACAACCTTTTTAGTGGTAGCCCTAGTGGGTATAGCCTCTACCCACTTGGTGAAATAGTCGGTTGCTGTGAAAATCCAGCAAAAACCATTGCTAGAGTTGTCCTTGAATTTTCCAATAAAATCAAGCCTCCACTGCTGAAAAGGGGCAAGGACCACAACCGAAGTAAGGGGAAGCGCAACCAACCTCTGCTTCTCAGTGAAAAGCTGACATTCTTGGCAACACTTGACATGCTTGTGAACATCTGCAAAAACGGTGGGCCAATAATATCCAGCTCTCAAAATTTTGTGGGCAATTGTATTTGCTGCATAATGGCCTCCACAAAACCCTGAGTGAAACTCTGCTAAGATCTTCTTGGAATCTTGTTCGTTAATGCACCTAAGTATGATACCGTCTAGGTTCCTCCAACCCAAACCCTCCTGGGTAAGGCAATACCTAGCAGTCTTAAGTCTCAAATCCCTATGCTTGTGACCCTTGAGGTGATCCGAGCAAGTGAGATGGAGAAGGAAGAAAATGATATCGGAATACCAATGATTGTCAAGGTTTTGAAGGGCAGGAGTCATGGCAGGCTGAGGGATGTCATTTTTTGCAATCATCTCAATGGCTTCTTCATTCTTCTGAGTAAGCATTCTAGCAAGGCCTTGCCCCTTGATTAATTTAGTGGGCTTTATTTCAAGGTCATACTCCTGGATCTTGGACACCCATGTACCCCTTATTCCTAAACAATCCTTTTGAGATAGGATATCTTTTACTGCAGTGTGGGGAACATATCCAATAACCTTAGAGTACCCAAGATAGGTCCTGAAATGTTTCAATGATTTAACCAAGGCATAAGCCTGCTTCTCCGTGATGGTATACATTAGTTCGGAATTCTGCAAGGCTCTACTCATGAATGCTATAGGTTGCTCGAACCCTTCAAAGTTCTTTTGGAGCAACACACCGGCAATAGTGTCTTCTAAAGCAAAGGAAAAGATCATGAAATCTTTTGCGTAATCTGGGTTGACTAAGACTGGAGACCTGGTAATGGCATTCTTTATAGAATCAAAGGCTTTCCTTCCTTCAATGGTCCACACAAACTTGGCATTTTTCTTAAGTAAGGCCTGCATAAGTTTCATTAATTCGGCCAAGTTAGGAATAAATCTTCTAATAAAATTTATATGACCATTGAAGGATTGGAGGGCTTTAACATTCTTAGGAAGGGGAATCTTTCTTATGGCCTCTACTCTTTCAGAATCAATTTTGACACCGTCTTTATTGATTATGTATCCTAAGAGTTTTCCCTCTTCTATGCCCAAAACTGACTGAGTCGAATTCAAAGAAATGCGATACTTCCCACATCGCTCAAAAATCTACCTGAGATGACCAACATGGCTGGATCTTTCTTTTGAAAATACAGTGAGATCATCTTGATAGATCTCAATGATTCTGCCAATCAACTCCTTGAAAGCATAATCCATGGCCCTTTGGAAAGTAGCTCCGGCATTTAAAAGGCCAAAGGGCATTCTCAGATATTCAAAAATGCCCCAAGGAGTTGTGAAAGTGGTTTTATGCCTATCCTCTTCTTGAATGACTACCTGATTATAGCCAAAAAAACCATCCAGCATCGACATCATGCTCGATCCAGTGACCCGTTGGAGGAGGGTCTCCATGTTGGGGAGGGGGTAATTGTCCTTCTAACACGCTATGTTTAGATTTTTGAAATCTATACATATCCTTATACTCTTGTTCTTCTTTCTAACTACCACCAAGTTAGAACACCATGTTGAATGTCTTGTAGGAGCTATTATCCCTGCTGCTAACATTTTTTCTAACTCCTTTTTAATGATTGGTGCTAACTTAGGATTTATTTGCCTAAGTTTTTGTCTGAAAGGCTTGCCTTTTTTACATTCTGGTTTTAAGGGAATAGTATGTTGAAATACATCTTCCCTATGGCTTTGAGCTCGTCATAAGTAAAGGCAAATACATCCCTATACTCTTTGACCAAGTTTATGAGGTTGTTCCTTTCTTTTTCGGAAGTACCTTTTCCAATTTTTATAATTTTAGGTTCTGTTTTCGTGCCAATGTTGATTTCAATGTAATCCCCCGGCTTCATTTGCTCAATATTGCTCTTTTTTCTGTCCTGCCTATCAAGGATGTTCTCTAAAGTGACTAGACCACATGGAACAGGGTTTTTAAACTGATCACCTTCTCCAGGATACTCTTTATTTTCCTCCTGCTCATTCACTCTAAAGTCAGATAACTCATTAATATTATGAATAAATCTCAAGATTTGTTCATCATCTTTGAAAACCTGCCAATGTTCTACATTATCGGGAACAGAAAGTCTGAAGTTAATTTCTAAAAGACAATCCCCCTCTATCATCTCATCTGACGGCTGAAGTGCTAAAGCTACAAATGCTAGTTGGTCAGCGGCACTATTCTGATCTCTAGGGATGGCTTCTATATTAAGGGCATCAAAGAATTCCATTGTATCCCAGACTACATTACTATACTTCTTTAGTCTTTGACACTTGCATGCAAACTGACCCTTAACTTGTTGTACAATCAAGTCAGAATCACCCTTAATACTAAGCAATTTGATCCCCATGTCCTTAGCAATCTCGACGCCTAGTAGAAGTGCCTCATACTCTGCTACATTATTGGTTGCCTCAAATTCTAATCTGAAAGCAAAGTTGAAAACTTTACCTTCGGGTGAAACAATGACTATCCCAGCCCCTTTTCCTGCTCTAGAATAGGCTCCATCAAAGTTCATCCTCCACAATTCATTAAGTTTTTCATTTTTAATTTCTTCATGGATAGGCAATAGGCTCCATCAAAGTTCATCCTCCACAATTCATTAAGTTTTTCATTTTTAATTTCTTCATGGATAGGCTCTAAGAAAGTGGAGTTAATTTGGTACATCCCTAGTTCACCTAAGTAGTTGACATACTCATTCGATGGTTTCCCTGGGCTTTCTACATGATATCTTCATTCTTTCTCAGTATGTAACTTAACTAATGAATCTTCTGATGCAGGTACAGTGGCATAAGTCCAGTCCATTTGGATGGATCCCCCTTGAGTTGCACCGAATTTTTTGGATAAGAGCATGCCCCATTTATCCAGCACATCTATGACGAGAATATCCATGGTAACATGTATGTCCAGATACTTGGCTAATCTTACATCCTGCCTTTCGATCATACCTTCAACTTTAACGGGTCTAGAGTCCATGGCACATACATTTTGGTAAGGGCAAGTGGTTCTAAGGCCAAGTTGCTACATGACTTTCTTAGTCATAATATTTGATCCCGAACCTGAATCTAGCATACCGTTGTGCAGGAGAAAATCACCTATCATCAATGACTTGTAGAAGGGCGGGTGATCTTCTTTTCTTGGGTCCCTAGTATGCAAGATTCCAGGGGGATCTCCACAAACATTTTCCTGACTAGGAGGAAGCTGTTCTATAGTGTTGGCAAAAGTTACTTTCTTGGGAGCTATAGGTTTTTCAAGTGCAATTATCTTTGAGATAGGAAGGGAATCATTATTAATTTGAGGCTCTAGCATTTTCAACAATTCTCCTTTTAACCAAGAATTTTACATAATTCAAGCACGGGAACCGGGACTTTAGAGTTTGCTAACCAACTACCTAAATCAAAAGTTAGATCAACAAAACCTGACTTATCATTTATTTCTGGAGGAATGTCAGAAATTGTTACCTTTGGAACAGTTTGCGTAGATGGTCCTTCCCTAGGTCTTCTTTGATATGTTATGCCTTTGAAATTTTGAACATTGTTACTATTTGAAGGCATTTCCCCGTAATACTCAGTTAAGTAATCAACTCGTTGATGAAACTAGTTAGCTTGATTCCAACTATCCTTATGGTCAATATAGATGTCTCCTACATTGTGAATGAATTCAGGCTCGCTTGCAGACGTACTAGGACCGCACCCCTCGGGATAACCATGCTCCTGGACATAACATGCATAATGGCAGCCAGATTCCTCATGGAAATCTCTGCATGCCCTACAAAATGGTTTGTAAGGCTCAACCACATTAGTAGCCTCTAGCTGATGAGGAGGCCTCTGCTCATGGTTGGGATTCTTTTTCTGCCATGTTTGCCTTGCAGGGAAAGTTCTAGGAGGTGGCGGAGGTTGCATTCTTTCAACTGTTATGACCCTATTCTGAACTTCCTTAATCTGTGCTAAGTATTTCCTTTCCATTTCTTGCATTTTCTTAGTCAGGTCTATGAGCTTCTTCTCATAAACTTCGTTTGACGGCACCTTCCCTTTAGGTTCAACATTTTTAAGAGGAACAGATGACCTAGAGTAACCTTGGATGTTTGACTCTCCTGAAGACTGCATATTTTTATCAACTTTGATGGCCAAACCCTGAGCTAGAAGTAAAGTAGTCGGCTCCTTGTCTCTAATCTAGTACTGGATCTTGCCACTTAATGCTTCAATGTAATAATCCAAAACGGAAGCTGCAAGAGGAGAATAAGTGGCAGGGATAGAATTTGACAACTCAATGAACCTATTATTGAACTCATCCATCGTTTCTGTTTCAGATTTCTTCATGCTAGTCAAAGCTGCTACTAGATGTCTATGTTCCTTTTTACTACCAAACTTTCCAAGGAAAGCAGTCTTGAAGTCCGCTATGGTAGTAAAAGAATTGTTTGGCAAATTATCATACCAGTTGCCAGCCTTGCCATCCAAAGACAAAGCAAACAAGGTCATGTACACATCTTCATGTTTATCAACACTCCTAACATAAGAACCGCAGTGCCTGGAGAAATTTCTGATATGTTGCTCAGCAGAGACAGAGGCATCAGTGCCATTATAGGTCATAAGTTTGTCGATAGCCTTTTCAGGAATGTCATGAGGTTGACCTGCTATCTGAGTAAAGTTGAGTTGAGTAAAGAACTCACCCATTGTGTCAAGGAAACAGTTATTGTTTTGCAAATTTTCTAAGTTTTCTGGAAATAAAAGGTGGATGTCTAAAACAGACTCAGATCCAAGTTCTGCAAGGATCCTACGAGAAGCTAGTTTCTTCAGTCTCCTCCTATAGACTTTTTCAGGGTCAAGGATGAAATCGAACAAACCTTCAGAGTTTCTTCTAGTAGAATACCTTGAGGTGTTAACTGACAATGGAGTCGCCAGGTGGACTTAAGTCTAATTTCGGAGAGTGATTGGACTAAAAATCTACCCAAAAAAAAGGGAAAAAAAGGTAAAAACTAAAAAGAAACAAAGGTCGTCCAGGAACAAAAAGATTTGTCCTTGGCAACGGCGCCAAAAGATGTTGTCCGCCAATTGCACACCAGCAACAGAAATCTAATGAAAGCTAGCTCCTCACTTAGGAAAGTGGGAGAGGTGTGACCTTGGGGGCAAGCACAAAGCTAGGTACTGTCACCTACTCCTAGCTCCTCCGTTTAGGCTAACTCCTAACGAAGCCAAGGGGGGTAGTCCCTAACAAAGAGTTTTCTAAGGCTCAATGTGGTTAAAGTGTTCTAATTGGTTGCAGATGCGGATGGGTGTTGTTTAGGAGTTATTGTGATTCGAGGTGTTTATTTATTATGATTATGACACATAAATCAAAAGCAACCCACGTTGCTAGCAAGAGATTTAAAAGATAAAAATGATTCCAGACTTAGTTAATTATGCATTCACAGATAAAAATTGAAACAGGCCACAGACAACTGATCAAAATAAACTAATTATCCAGATTAAGAAAGGACCAGTGCCTTATGGAGTCAATAATACTGAAATGCGCAAAGAATTAAATAACAAGTCTAGAAATCAAACTGGTGAATATTAGGTTGTGCGAGTGCTCTTGGTAGGTTTTAAGAATTTTATGTGCTCTTGATTAGGGTGTCAACGAAGGTTTGTCAAAAGGCCGAGAGAATATTCCAAGTTCACGCTGTTGAAGACATGTCGGGCCCGCCCAATATCCCAGGCTGGTATTGCAGAGATTGACCAGCTAGCTGAGAAGCTTAGACAGCGGGGTTACGATGCCTCTACTAGGAAGTACTTTGGAAAATTCCCTACAATGCTGGTGCGTTGGTTACGAGGTTTTAAATTTTATTAAGTTATTCTTGCAAGATTAGAGATCCAGTGTCATTTCTGGGTACTCCAATTTTGAGGTCGGTCAGAGCATACTCCGGCAAGGAGAGAACGAAGTTAATTAATTAGGGGGTGTGTGTCGCAAATTTTATTAAATCAATTAATTAGGACTCTCCGACAGAGAGTGCTCTTGACCCCGTCTTATGACAGTGGTTCAAGAGACTTAGCTAATCTAGGATGCCTAATGCAAGGGTATGCAGTTCTAAATATGCTCTCCGATAGAGAGTGCTCTTGACTTGTGTTACTGCAAGTTCAAGAGTCTTGATTAATTCATTAAGCTTGAAAGAGAAATAGAAACATAAAAATCTAACTACCCAAGAGTCTCTTTCAGGCTTTTTAGGGCCCTAATCGGGAAAGCAAGGGGGTAAGTATACAGAAAAGAAATCATGCAATGTTTAATTAAACAATCAAATCAATATTTTTCTTCATTTTCAAAACATAAACTAACTTAATTATGATTATGCAATTATCCTATCCTACTCTACCATCAGCAATTTATTAAACAAAAAGGAAAAAACATGACAATGGGATGATACAGGCTTCCCCCAAATGGGGGAAGAGGGGTGTGGGAGCCGTAATCCCACTCGCTTTTTATTAATTTTACAATTTTTTGATGACTTTGCTTTTGCTTTTTCCTGAAAGAACAGGGAAAGAAAGGGATGGAAAGAAGAGGGAAGATTTGTCTTTTTATTCTTTGCTTGCTTCCTTGCTTGCCTTTAGCCTTTGGGCTTTTCTCGATTCTTCCTGCAAGTAAGAGCTTTAAACAATTCAAACGTTATATGTTAACCAAAAATTTAAGACATAAAACTACAACTAAACTCTCAAAGAGGGGTAAAAAACCAGCGGTGAAAGATGAGGAAAGAGAGAGGAGAAAGACTAAGGAAAGGGAGAGAGAAAAGGTGAAAAAGAGGGCTGTAAAACAGTAAGAAAGAGGGTTGTCCTAAAGCAAGAAAGAGGTAAAAAAGAAGGTTGTCCAAAGGGGGAAAAAGAGGGCTGAAAAACAGTAAAAAAGAGGGCAACGAACTAAGTGAAGACAAAAGAAAAGAGGACAGCGAAGAGGAAGGAGGAAAAGCAAGTCAAATAAGGCAATGAAAGGGAAGCCAAAGGATGGAAAGAGGTAAGCTAGGGCTTCCTAAGTAACCGATAACCTAAGTCACCTGACACGGGGACACGGGACACGAAGGACACGGGGATTCGAGGTGTCCA
>LPNX010720481.1:74442-168386 GCA_001517045.1 Pseudotsuga menziesii | reverse complement strand
CTTTGCTTCCTTCCAAATGACAAATAAAAAGACAAAAAGTCGATTTTAAGTGAACCGGACTGTCTTTTTCGGGCGGTTACGTGTCCTGTTTTTTGGGTACATGTCCGATTTTCGGGACACGATGGAAATTCGTGTCCGATTCGTGCTTGAGGTCGTGTCCCATATTAGGATTCGTCCGAAGATCGAATCCCTCTCGTGTCAGACACGAATCGTGTCCGATTCGTTCCCCACGGGACACGAGGGGGGGGTACAGCGAATCCGGTTTCTTTGCCGGTAACCAATGTACAAACTTAAAGAAGATTTTATGAGATGGAACTTGAAGCAAACAACAACTCCTAAAGCCTCCTTCCAGGAAAAATCCAAGTTATTATAGATCCTGCAAAGAAACCAGTGTTAAAAGAAAAACTTGTGATCTTGAAGATGAGCTAGATGCAACCGAGCTCACACCCTTCTCCAAGATGGTAGATCCTGTCCAAGATCAAAACACTTCAAAAAACCCAGTGAGATCAATCAACTAGCATGCTAAAAAATATGAAGATTCATCATCATTAATATAACTGAATATGTCTTGCTCATGAAATCTTAAATAAAATAGCATAATCAACCAACTTATCAACTGTAAATGGAAGATTTTACGTTCTAAACAGTAGACTTCTAAAACTGATTGATCAAATCATATATGAGCATTTAAAATGAAATAGATGGACAGAAATCACCTCACAAAATTCATTCACCACAAGTACTGAGCTGCATGGACCTCCAAAGTCTTGATTTTATTCCAAATATGAGCATAAGCAATTACAAATTCTTACAGAGTAAGTTTACAATCAAAGATCCATCCCCATAGAGCTAAAGAAGCCTCTATTTATACAATGAGAGAAGAACAAAAACCCTAAAACTAGATAACCAGACCTAACCGGCTCGGCACACCACTGAAAGCCCAGACCTGAAGAAGATGAGCAAAGAGTGAGGGGAGGCCTCCACCTAGGCAAGGCGGCCCCACTCCAACCCTAAACACTGAAAACCAAGCCCAGATCGAGCCCACACGTGTGATGACGCCCCTATGGAGAGAGAGAGGCGTGAGCAAGCTAAGGAAGGCGTGAACTAGGTAAGGAGGAGCCACACCTAGGTCTGGAGGAGCCATTGTTAATAAATCATAATGTAAACATCAATCCCTGCCTCGATCAAATCATCAAACCAATGAGTGCTCTCCATCTCATCCAATTCAGGAGTTTAACTGGAGATGACAAGACCGTTAACTGAATATATCTTTATTGCTCACTGAATGCTAATTGAAGCTGAGTTATGATAACTCCAATCATCATAAATGCCCATTGACATGTCACTCTGCATTTCATTTCACTTAATTTGGATTAATTTGGAGAGTTTTGGTTTTCTCCAAAATAATCATTTTTTAATAAATAATCAATTTTTTCCCCAAAAATGACTTTTTTGAGAAAATGTACGTTATATGTCCGATTGATGATCTGAAAGTTGGATCTAACTGGCTGGCCGATCAAGAATGATTTTTGGCTTAATAAGGTTGGAGCCTTCAATCACTGAATTCGGGGTCCAGATGACTAACTTATTACAAATTGAATTTTTCCATTTAATTTATGGAAAATTTTAATTAAAAACTTAGGGAAATAATTAAAAAATTAAAAAATAATTTTTTAACGCGTCCGGTAAAAAAATTTCGAAAAAAATTTTGATGGTCCTGTTGACTTAGGACATGACCATGCTCTATTCTAATAATGCTTAGTAGGTTTATATACACTCAGTTGGGCTCTAATAACCCCCCAATGCCCAGAATTCAAAATCGAGCATTCCAGCTTTGGAGGAAGCGGGAGAAAACCTTGTCAATTATACTCGGCTATAGGCAAAGCATAATTGTCTAGGGCAAAAAACTCCTTGGAATACCTTAGTTGAAATTCTACGTCTTAGGGGACTGAACCACTCAAAACACCCTACTAGCACATTTTATAACAAACCCCGCGTGGCCATGGTCAAAATTATTCAAATAAAAAACTGGCTAGACACAAAGACAGATCAACTGATACACTGGATTCAAACATTGGACATGTTTGTCAACCGGTGGCTCCTCAAGTAACCCAACTATGGTACAAAAAAGTTGGTAACAATGTGTCCTAACAACTTGCCTTCATCTACTCCCAAAATTGACTTGCAGGGTTTAAAGATATGCCAAACTTTCTACATCTTTCAAATACTTTCCTGAGATGGGCTGTGTGGTCAGATTTTTCCTTGGAAAAAACAGTAAGGTCATCTTGGTAGATTTCTATTATTTTTCCAATCAACTCATTGAAAGCACAGTCCATGGCTCTTTGGAATGTCGCACCCACATTCAAGAGACCAAAAGGCATCCTTAGATATTCAAATGTTCCCCAAGGTGAGGTGAAGGTGGTCTTGTGTTAATCCTCCTTTTTAACAAGCACTTGATTATACCCCGAGAAACCATCTAGCAAAGACATTATACCTGACCTAGTTATTCTTTGCAATAGTGTTTCCATATCAAGTAAGGGGTAAATGTCTTTTATGCATGATATATTCAAGTTCTGGAAATTAATGCATATCCTCAACTGTCCATTCTTTTTTCTTACTACTACCAAGTTTGAGCACCATGATGAATGTCTTGTTGGGTGCAATGAAGCTAGTTGCCAACATTTTATGTAATTCCTTTTGGACCATGGAGGCCAACTTGGGATTTATTCTTTTAAGTTTTTGTCGAAAGGGTTTAGCTTCTAACCTTAGTGGGATAGTGTGTTGAAATACATCATCCCGATAGGCTTTTAACTCATCATACGTAAAAGCAAACACATCTCTGTATTCCTTTACTAGCTCTATCAAATCCTTTCTTTTTTTATCAGTACCTTTTCCGATTTTTATATTTCTTGGTTCTTTCTCAGTACGAATATTTATTTCTATGTAATCCTCCAGCTTTATAGCTTCTTTCTTTTTATATCTGTCCTACCTATCAAAGGTGTGCTCCCATTCAATAATATTCATAGGGTTTCTTGGCTGATCCTCTTTTTCAATAAAGGAACTTTGTTCAATCTGATAGTTAATTTGACAGTCAGAAAATTCATGCATATTATTAGTAAATCTTATGATTTGACTAGAGTTGGTGGCTAGAATTTTCTTATGGTTTCCACATCTAGGATTTGGACGCCTTGACTTGTACCAGCATTGTGATAAAATTGTGGTGTGTACTTGTACTTCTCTCATATATATATGAAGTTTCCAGCTGTTCAAATATGGTTTACTTGCATATTTGATTTTTGGCTCATGTTATCTTCTTGATTGGGTAGATTCTAGCACTTGTTGTTCATGTTGATTGGACATCAGATATAGTTGAATTGGTTAAGGGATTTAACACATCTTAAAGATAAAGGTGAAAAATTACTACTGTTATATTCTGCTGTCATAAGGGAAATCAGATCTGTTATATGCCTTGAAAAGTGTGCCCTAAGTGCGGTAGCATTGTGGTATTGAAGTACACTTATATTGTATTTATTCTCTTGGGTTGCAGGGTGAATTTGGGTTGAAGGGAAGTGAAATATTGCTATTGTAATTTAATATCTTAGATCAACCCTAAGGTGAAAATTTACAGTGAATAGATCTAGGAAACCTCAAATAAATGATGTGAAATTTCTGAATTTGCATTAATTGCCTGATTCTGAAATTTCAACAAAGGGGCAGTGAATCTATAGTTAGAAGAATTGAAGAATTGGAAACCCGATAGAGCAAGGATGTAGAAGAAGAATCTGAACGAGACCTAGGGAAAGAAGTAAAGCTAAATGATCAAGAAATAGGCCAGTTGAAACAAAATCTAGCATCCCTAATGATGTAAAGACCCAAACATCAAGGAGCTAAAGCAACTTTAGAAAGCTACCCAGTGTCACCTCAATAACTCTTCTCTCCTTTGGTTGGCTCTCCTCCAATTCAAGGGGGTTTATCCCTAATGAAGATTGCTACGGCTATGGAGTGGGGGCTCTAGGTGATATAGGAATAGTAAGCCTTATCAAAATGCATGGTTGCAGTACTACTGAAAAGTGATTAGTGGATGAAGAAACAAAGGTGAGGAAAACCCAAAGACCAGTACCTACCAAAATGTGGGCTAAATGAAGTCAAATGAGCATGGATCTAAGAGGGTGAGTCCATGAATGTGTAAGGCAAAGAAGGGTTGTTATACATGCCACTAATCGGCCTTAACTTTGCTGGAAATTACTATAGAAAATTATCTTGGAGAGCTGGAGATGCTACACTAAAACAAGGTTATGAAGGTGTTGTTATTTTAATTCCAACAACAATTAATTTATTGGATACATCCATCCAAAGTTCCAAGGTACCAACTGAAAACACCCCCAAAATGTGATGAATATCACAATGTGAAACCTCATCCAATATGAGGTGTAACAAGGCCCTGCAGTTCAGTTACTCTGATTTTTGAAAGAAAGAGGAAATGCACAAGTTAAAGTACCTAGTTACAATGGTAGCCTAAAATCAAAGGCATTGGTAGAGTGGATTGGAGAAGTGGAACAATATTTCAAATATGAGAAGGTGAAAGACCCTCATTGTGTGAAGTTTTCTTCCACCAAGTTGAAGTGATACATTGCCTTATGGTGGAATTTTGTGCATAAAGCTAGATTTCTAAAGCATAAAGGGAGAATTTGAACCCTTAGGAAGATATTGAGCAAGTTGTGTAGGAAATTCTTGTCTGTTGATTACCAACAGACCTTGTATCAACTTTATCTCACACCCTAAGTGACAGTTCTAAATCACCAAGTGAGAGACAAATGAACTAAGAGGGGGCCACTGACACCTCACCACCCTCTTTTGGTATGTAGATTGCTAAAAGGCTAAGAGTGAAATCTCAAGGAAGAAAGATACTTTAGCAAAATCAATCATGGTTTGATACGGAAATAGAAAGTGAGTGATGGTAAAGAAAAGGACTAGTGCCTAGAATCCATTGGGCACATAGGGTCATAAATGGAGAACTATGCCAAAGGTATTTGCAATGGAGAAGTTCATACAATTATATAGTCTGATCTTCTTACTAAAACATCAAAAGGTTTAATCAAGTGGTTGCATGAATAACTAATTCGTAATTAAAATGCAACAATTCTCTTACATAGTCCCATTATCCATTACAACAACAAGAAAATATATGAATTACATTCATGAGATGTAAGAGGAAGGGCATTTTATAAACAAATTCAAATGAAAATAATTACCAACAAGAGTTGCTCAGTTTAGTTAGAAGATACAATCCAATAAATATACATGAAGATGAACCTGAAGCTCCCAGGGTCAGAGACACCATGACGAAAGAAAGAGCTTCAGAAGAATATAAGAATCATGATATGACCTAAAAGAGAGCGGTAAATCCACCTCCAGAGATGAAGACAATCTTGGGCACGAGAGATAGTTCAAGACAAAGAAAAGTATGACAAGACTTCCAATGAAAGATGCGGTTCCGATACCTAAAGGGAAGTTTGTAGTGTCTTCCATGTGGATTTACAAGATCAAATATGCAACAGTTGGAAGCATCGAGGAATACAAAGCAAGGTTCGTGGTTTCTCTCCGAAAGAGGGAGTAGACTATGGCATGACATACTCCATTGACCAAGACACACTTCTCCAGTGAAGTAGAAGTGTATATTGAGCAGAGAACCACATGTGCACAAAATGCTTTGTACGAACTCAGAAGACACCTAGGGATAAACACATCCAGTTACATAAGGAGCTTGAAGATAACCTAGAGTGATGAAGATCTTAACCTTTGCTACAAGGTTGAATATGAAAGCCTATAGAAGACGACAAGCTCATAGATGGGTGCAATAGGAACTTTTCAACAAAGTTCAAGATAGAGGATCTTGGTATCCAGTGACCTGAGATAGATACATAGAAGATCGGTAGCAGAGGATGCTACCTATTACTCCAGTACAGAATGTTTCGATACTGCCAACGTGACTCATGCGATTTGAGATGGTGGGTGCATCTTTAATATAGTGAAGTCGCCACCTTCCAATCATTCACGTAAACCATACTTTATGTTTTAAACTAAGTCACCTTCCACTAAAAACAAACTTAGCCACCTTTTTCAAAGCATGTTTGACTTGTTGTTTTATTTGTCCATTTATCAATTTGTCACGTCATCAACATTAAACTAACATTTTGATGCCCCATTTAGCAAAAATGGCTCCAAGTGACAAATTAATCACCTGAAGCATATGAAAAGTACGTCTCAGGGTAAAGAGGGCGCTCTAAGTGTGAAAACGAGCATCCACATGCCAAATTCTGCCTTTGGATCATGTTTTTATGCCCTTTACAAATTTTTTAATTAAACCATTAAAAAATGGCCTAAAATTGCAGGAAAAAAAAATTCTCGAAAATTAAAACAAAAAACTAGGGGGGGCTAGCACATGTACATATGACTCAATAACAATGTCTAGCACGTTCATATACATTAACATGTGAACTTTAATAACCTCCCAGGGTTTAACCACCAAGACGACCATTCCAACTTTGGAGGAGTAGGTGAAAAACTCGAAAATTATACATCGCTTGTTCAACATTGGATAATTAACAAGAGAAAAAACACCTTGGAATAATTGGCTTGATAACCAAGTCCTAGGAAGCCAAGCTCTTTACAAAAAACCCATGCTAGTACATTTTTTACAATCTCCCCGCAGAGTATGAAGATGTGGTAAAAAAGTGAAAAAAAGGGGACTTGGAAGGCTTGGATGGACTTATGAACTCTGAATTTGAACAAGTATTTGTTCATCTTTGGCGGTTCACTTGAAAGTCCAACTGAGTGCCACTCAGATGGTAACACATACAATATGTTGTACACTAGATGATTACTTGGGTTATAGAGTAAGCATATCAAGATACTTACTAAGTATTTAATTGAACAACAAGATGAAGGGTTATGGAAGGTAGCAATCACAATCATTTTGTGTACCTATAACTTCACAAAGGATACACACAAGTATATGGCATACAGCTTTGTTATATTCCGTTCCTTTGAGAAGCGATCTCTAGACTATATTATTGCATATTTGAAGAAGAAGAATTGAGTTCCTAATGAAAAAACTTGGGTTGTGATGATTAAATTAAAATGTGATATTCTCATACAATGATTATTATGGTTGGCAGCTTAATTTCAACATAAACTCCACACTTTAAAGGGAGAATAGGAGTAATGACACTTTTATAGAAAGAAGGCTCAAATCATTGGGTGATCGAAAAAAATCCCCCATATAGAAGACAAATTTATCATTCTCTATGACAGAAAACTCCAAATTTATGGATAGAGATTCTAAAGTTTTACTAATTCAAGGTGAGGATTAGGTCCAACTCTGGACGTCCTGATCAAGATTGTAAAAACTGCAAGATAAGCAAACGGTTAACAAATCAATTGCATAACATATGCATACGAGGACAAAAGCATACTAATAAAAGTTTGTCCTTAATAGAATTTGGCAGAATTTGGATAACTCTGACTCAACATAGAAAAAATCCTACTTGAAGCAACAAAGCATGCATTCTAATGCTAGCTACTTAAAATAATAACCTAACTTTGCAGGGAACTACCCATATGGCATAAACTCACCCATTGGCTAGCAACAAATATTCGCCAAAACCCGAATATAGAATATGAGAAAACCACTAAGATATTGAATCAAAAAAATCACTATATTTGGAACTTTAAAGAAATATTTGTCAATTTCATGAAGATGGAAAGCAATGAAAACATTACAAGGCCCTGTATAGTTTTGTGTCTATAATACCTTACATCTCTCCGCAAACGTGATATATGAGGCACCTTTATCTGCATTCTCCCTTTTAGAAGTTTCAAATTCATGGGCAGCTTCTTGGTTTTTACTATATAAATGTCCTAAAAAAAATAAGGAAATGTCATAAAAGGCATCTCTTGACAATGATTTAATTTTATATTATATGAAATTCCTTGAAAAGGGAAAAATGAAAAGAAAAGGAAATTCAATATAAGATATCTCTTCACAAAATAGTTATGCCATACGCAAACTCAATGAAGAGCACAAAACCAATTAAACAACTAAATTGGTTGTTTTCTGAGAGGCAATTCAGTCATTTCCATTTCAAATTTATTTTTTTGTAGCAACCATTAATTAAGGCAAAAAAAGAGTTCAAGCATTGCCAAAAGAAATGTGAAACATACTCTAATTTTACAAAATTTACTAATAATAAAGCCTGTGAAATTAAAGCCCCCATTTTCAGAATTAGAAGGCACAATTGAAAGGACAATTTTTCTTATGATAAGACAGCAATATAAACAACAGTTTACTGCTACTCAGTGCTACCAATCTAGTTAAAATTAATGAAGTAAACTAACCATATCGGCACTTATGTTGTAAATTAATGGTTTAGTTTGTTATGAAACTCTAACCAATATAAGGGGTTGCTTGTATAAATAAATAGTAGGTCAGCCTGGAATTGAACCTACATGAGTATTGAGTGATAAAGACTCAAGAGTATATTAAGGAGAATAGTATGGTCATTCATTCACACATGTAGATGTATGTGATTATTGATATTGTAAAGGTTATTGGGCAATATTCTCCTATATCTTAGGAGTTATTGTGCAATTAATAATCATTATTGTACCTAGGAGTCCTGCTCCCCTATATTTGTCATATTCGGTAATTATTGTGTTGTTTGGCTAAGTTGATTCACAACAAGTGGTATCAAAGCAGGTGATTCTTTAATCAGCACTATTAAGGAGTGCCTTTTTTTTAGATGGAACATCACTCAGAAAACCCTCAGGTACTTCCCCATTTATTTTATGATGGTACCCAAGGTAAACCGTCGGCCCTGATTACAGGGCCTACCCCGGTGGGGACATCAAGTGAGGCACCGGCATAGCCACCCGGGGATTTGACCCCGAGACCTTCTACTAGCATAAACAGCTCTCAACCACTTGAGCTAACCCACCGAGCTTGTATTAAAGAGTGTCTTGTGTTCATGTGGCCATAAATTTCTCTAGACAAGTCCAGATCAGTGAAACTTGATTTTTTTTAAAAGAAGAGATATGATGCAATCACAAGTTAGTGCCAATCAAAAATTCTTAAAGATGGATAGGCAATCAAGAATGATGAGAATTCAATGCCAACTTGTAACAAAGGTTTCATTTTAAGAAGACAAGGCATTTCTAAGGAAGGAATTATTATGACACTACGCAATCCACGGGAACACTCATATAAATAAATATTAGGTTGGCCTAGAACTGAGATTACATGAGTAATGAGTAACAATTAGTATATATAAATTATAATATTATTAATATTATAGTCATTCACAAACAAATACATAGATGGTTTCTTCAAATAAATCTTATATTTACAAAAATACATTTATAAAAAAAGCAGAACAAAAAGTGGAAGGGTATAGACAATGGAAATCATAACCTCTTCTTCAAAACTACTAATACTGAAAAAAAATTAGAATATTTTTGTGGGATCCAAAGATTGGGCATCATTGATTAACTGAGCTCCCTTAACCAAAAGCTGAAGGCAGAACTCATCCCTCGACAAAGAACAAAAATTGGACAGAGAACTGAGACATAGATGTTATTTGATATTGCTACCTTTTGTGATTACTGGGATATATTTTCGATTAATGCAAATAATAATCATTATTGTACTTGGGAATCTTGTTCCTCTATATTTGGTGTATTCAGTCATTATTGTGTTGTTTTCTGTAATTTGGTTCATAACACAGTTACATCACACAAAACTAAAGAACTATACAAAATGTTTGTTTCTGCACCAATGTTACTAGAAACTGTTAGAATTAACCGAGCATGTGGGATAAATAAAACAAATAGAAAGCAAACATATAAATATACACACACACAATAACAGCCAATGTTTACCCTGGAAACCCTTTAACAAGAAAACCAGCCTTCAAAAAATATCTTTCATTATTCTTGGCCAATCCGGCCACCACCAGCCACATAAGGCATTTTACTGTAGAGTTACTGAAGCCTTTAAATAGAGTTCATCACATACTAATACCATGGGTTACCCAAAGCCATAGGCCCGTAAACCACCAATGGTAAACCCATTAATGATCAAATCAAGGTTATCTTAATTACTCTATAACCAAGTCAAAATTAACCTAGTATTCCCCCCTTTAAACTTTACTTGGGGCAAACACCTACCACTCTCGAAGTTTTTAACCAAGTATCCGGGAATACAACATGCCCCCCCCCCCCCTATCGCTTAAGTCTACATCTACAATTTACATCAGTGAATCATGGAAATAGGGATATGCATGCCTAAATAGGTCTTACAGTTGTATGCCCATTTACATGTGTGATTAAATCCAACTCCATAAAAATGCTTACAATTGTATTCTTGAGCATGTGATGCTTGAAACATCTACTTTCTACCTATATCCCTCCTGCTCCAAATATAGTGAGCCAAATCAAGCACTCCTTAACCAAGTACATGGCTCTGATACTAGATGTTAGAATCAAGCTTGACAAACTCGCCGAAAAATTGGAAAAAATCGGAAAAGTCGCGCTTTTTTCCCCTAGCCGATTTTTCGCCGAGGAAAAAGCGTGACTTTTGAGAAAAACTCGCGGGTCGATGTAAAAAATCGCCCAGGCAGGCAATCCGCAGCCTAGTAAAGGAAAAAAGTGGTTTTTTTTTGTCATTTGACAAATGAGCTTGTTGGAAGTGGAGGAGAAGGGTTTGAGGAGACCACCAACACCTTTGGAGGCTTTCAAACACCATTTAGCATCTCAACCAAGGATTTTTGTGGAGCAAGTGTTGAAGGTATGTGCATTTTATCCATTGTTTTTCTATCTTTTCCATGGACTGTTTGAAAGATTTCTTGCATATTTGTTTTACTATTTCGTTGCCTATTTCTTGCATATTTCTTTGCTATTTGTTTTTACTATTTTTCCATTGATTTCCATGCCCCAAAAAATGAAAAACAGTCCCAATGTAAATGGGGGTTTTAAAAAATTAGAATGGTAAATAGCATGCTTGTTTTTTTACTTCTTAGCCACCCTCTTCTTCTTATCTTTCATGGCTTAAAATCTAAATTTAGAGGTATGATTTTTTAAGCTAGAATGTTGCTATTATTTTCCAATGGAGTTTAATGTAATTTTTTTTGTTTTTGTGCCCTAAGGTTGCATTTGAGTTGAAGGCTTGAAGCATTCCAATTGCAAAAATGCCAAAGATATTGGACCCATTTTGGCAGTATGGTGAGCCCGAGGATGGCAACAATAGGCAAAATTTGACTTGCAAATTATGTGGGCATCACATGTCGGGAGGGGTTAACAGGTTGAAATACCATTTTGTCAAACTACCTGGCCATGATGTTGGCCTTTGTACTGCAGTGACCCCAAAATCCATGAGATCTGCCCATGATGCCATCCATGAAAAAATGAGAAAGAAGGATGAGATCGCTACAAACAGAGCTGAGCTTGCAGCTTTTGGCCAAGCAAGAAGTTTAGGTGCATCTTTATATACCACTATCGGTGAGGGTAGTGGGAGGGGCTCCACAGCTTCACCTCTTGGGAGGGCGGGGCTCACATCCCATTATGTTGGACCAGGCTCACAACCTTCTATCAAGTCAATTATAAAGAAATCGGAAAAGGTAGAAGCGGACAAGGTAATGGGAAGGTGTCTTTACTGGAGTCCCATACCTCTGAGCATTGTTAAAAACAATCCATTTTGGTAGCTGATGTGTGATGCCATTGCAGTAGCTGGCCCAGGTTATAAAAGTGCCACCTTTGAGGAGTTGCGGGGCCCAATCCTTCAAGCAGAAAAGATGGACATTGGTGCTAGGTTGGCAGAGTTCAGGCAATCATGGGAGAGCACTGGATGCACAATCATGTCAGATGGGTGGACAGACGGTAAGGGTAGAAGCCTTATCAACTTCTTGGTACATTGTCCTAGAGGTACCATGTTTGTAAAATCAGTTGATGCATCGGCACATGTAAAAGATGCAGCACTTTTATGCGAGTTGATGGATGGGTTCATCCAGGATATTGGGGCACACAATGTTGTGCAAGTTATTTCAGATAATGCAGCTAATTATGTGGCTGCTGGCAGGATGCTTATGGATAGGTATCCCTCTTTGTTTTGGACTCCATGCGCTGCTCATTGCATTGATTTGATGTTGGAGGATATAGGGAAAATTCCCTTTATCAAAGTGGTGATTGATCAAGCTAGGGCCATCCCTAAGTTCATTTACAACCATGGTTTTGTTCTTAGTCTCATGAGGAGGCACACTAAAAACAAGGAGTTGAAGCGTCCTGCAATCACGCGTTTTGCCACCACATTTATTACTCTTCAGTCTTTGCTTCAATGTCAGTTTGAGTTGAAGCAAATGTTTGTTTGTGATGAGTGGCGTGATTGTGCTTACAGCAGGAGATAGGATGGGAAAACCATTGCCAAGCTGGTGTACACTGATGTCTTCTGGGAAGGAATGGAGGAAGTGTGCTCAGTTAGTGAACCTTTAGTGAGGGTTCTGCGACTTGTTGATGGTGATAAGCCCGCAATGGGCTATTTATATGAGGCCATGGATAGGGCCAAAGAGACCATTCGGAATTTCTATGTGGGAAAGGGTACCCCATGGCATGACAGGCACATGTTGTTATGGGAGTTGAATGATACTCGATGGACTGGGATGCTTCATCGACCCATTCATGCAGCAGAACTCTTCCTCAACCCCGCATTTGCCTACAAATGCAATTTTGATTTTGATGGTGAGGTTTTGGAGGGGCTTCTCACTTGTATTCAGAGGATGATACTTGATTATGACACTCGCAATGCAGTCAATCGCAAGATAGAGGTGTATCGGGATGGTACTGGAGCATTTGGCTTTGCTGATGCTATTCATGACAGGACCGAATTCATGCCAGGTAAATTATTAACTTATTAGACCGTTTTAAGTTTTCACCTTTATTTGAAAGATGAATTATGATTTATTTATATTTATTTCTTGTTTGGTGGCAGGGATGATTTTAAGGAACCATACTAATTTAAAAGTGTATAAATGTTGGTGAATATTACCAATTCTTAAAACGCCACCTATAAAATGATTTGCGATATTTTTCAAAAAATATTTTAATTTCCAAGGATTTTATATCGTTTATATAATAATTTGGCGATTTTTAGGGTGAAAAAATTTTACCCCATCAAAATTGGGCGACATAGGGCTTCAAAAAATGCAAAATGGCGAATCTTTTTTGGGAGAAAAACATGGAAAAATAGCCCACTAGGCTAAAATTCGCCCCTAAAATTATCCCTGCTTGGTGGTGAACCTATGGTGTGAGGACACCGAATTTACCGAAATTTGCCATTAGAATCGTTAGCCAAACCTGTACAGCTTCGGGATGTGAGCGGAATTGGAGTGTATTTGAAAAAATACATGCAAAGAGACGCAGAAGGTTAGAAACTTAGAACTTAGAATTTGAACAAAGCAATTGCATTTAAATGTTTAATGCAATTTATGAATCTACGATCCTCCAGACTCTAAATTTTTTTTATTACCCTCTTACAGGTTGGAGTTCACACGTCTTAATGACTTGGTGTATGTTCATTACAACCTCCGCTTGTGGATGGCACAGATACAGAAAGAACCAGATGCAAATGCCATCTCCTTGGACAATATTGATATATTATCGAAGTGGAGGGTGGAGATTGAGACCCCTATCATGGAGGAGGCACCTGCATGGCTAGAGGAGGGGCAAGAGGAGGGGAAAGTGGAGAAGGAGGAAGAGGAGGAGGAGGAGGAGGTGGTGGTTGGAGGCACCATGGAGGGTGATGTGCTAGCATCACCACCACCTTCTGCACCGCTTGATACATCTAGTCCTCCATCCATCACTCAGTGTCGAGTATTAGATGCAGGCTCAAGGCCTTTTACTGCTACTTCTAGTGCTAGGGGCAAGCCTGACAAAAGACCCATGATATTTTCCCGTAAAAGGGGAAGAGGGCATTGATATTAGATAGCTAGATGCTAGTTTTCCTCAGATACATTTATATATGTGATGTCTTTTTGTATTGTTTAAACTTTATACACTTTTGAACCCTTGATTGGACAACTATGATGCTTCAGACTTTCAGTATCAACTTTGATGTATCGTTTTATATTTGGCATGACTACATGATGATGATATATATCAGTGCTTTCTTCATATTTATGTTCCAATATGTTTTTCTGATGTTATTATTGCTTTATATGTTTAAAATTCTAAAAAAAAATGCATGTATTTTCTATTTTTTAATGTTTGCCGATTTTTCCCGATTTTTTCGCCGATGTTGCCGAGAAGTTGTAATCAGGACCCTCGCCGACTATTTGTCGAGGCCAACTTTTTCAACATTGGTTAGAATTAATCGAGCATTGTGGGATAAATAAAACAAAGAGAAAGCAAATACATAAATATGGATGCACACAATAATAGCTAAAATTTACCCTAGAAACCCTTTACCGGAAAAATCGGCCTTCAAAAGATATTTTTCATTATTGTTGACCAATCCAGCGAACACCGACCACATCAGGCATTTTACAATGGAGTTATACTTGAGCCTTTAAATAAACTTCATCACATACTAATACCATAGGCAAATGCCATGGGTTACCCAAAACCATGGGCTTGTAAACCACCAGCAATAAACCCATTAATGACCAAATCAAAGTTATCTTAATTACTCTATAACCGAGTCAAAATTAACCTAACAAAAACATAATTGGCCAAGGGTCAGATCTGTACAGAATCAAAACTGCTTGTGAACCAGTGTAGTAAAAAATTAAAATACATAAAATATGCAAAATTTAATATATAAATTTATAATACCAATGTAAATCCAAACCATTAGACACCAAACATGTAAAGTTTGCTCATTTTAGGGTTTGGGTAGGAGGGGGCTCATTTTTCACCTTATTTTTACATTCACCCCATCGCCACCCCCACCCTAAAACCAATGCTAGTCCCACCAGCCTAAACTAGTTGTGAACCAATGGTCGGTTCAATCCAGCCACCAGTTTAGAGGCTAAAGGATCTGCACCATTACGGACCAACTGGTCCTGATAACATTGTTATGTACCCTGCAATTCTTCAACTTTGCCATAATATAAGTGCACTTAATTAGAACTTTGTGCCATCTTGGTCCCAGCATGAAAACATCCACCAAGCTCCAATACTATTGTTGTAGGGCCAATCTTCCCTACCCAAAACCACAACAAAAAAGAGGCATTCGTTAAACATACCTAAACTACCGTAACAGGGAAAGAGTTATGACCCACCGAAACCCCCATATAAGGTGCCCCTCTTATGGTCAACATCATTTAGATATTTTGTCACTCTATAACTGACAATGATCAGATTTGTCTCCACTCCTTTGTCGAAACCACACATCGACAGATATATGCAAAGAGGATCAACGATGCATTTCATTCATTTCATTAACATGTGGTGAATAGTTATGCATACAAAAGGGGATGCCTTGTTTCCTTATTCCAAAAGGAAACAACTCATGTCTTTATCACATCGAACCACATTCTTGCAACCTTGTCCTAACAAGTCATTAACCTTGTCCTAACATTACTAATTGTATAGCTTAACACTAATGGTCTCCTATGACCAATGTCATAAACATACATTAATTTGTCTAACAACCTACTTAATGTTTATTCTGTTACAAGTGATTCTGAACAAGTTTCTAAACATTCAAATATTTTTTTGAGTGCCTTCAAGAAAATGTTTGTTGCATGATTTTGTGACCCACAAAAAGTCAACGCTATCTCTTTATACTATACCTACTCCCTAATGAAATGACGATGTTCTTCTATGTGTTTTGTTTTTTAATGAACTATCAAATTCCTTGTTATATTTGATGCACATTGATTGTCAAACTGCATGACAATTGGCGGCATCTATTATAGCTTTAAATCACTTAATATCCGACTAAGCAAAATTACTTCACAAGTTGCTCCAATTGTTGCTTTTTATTCTTCTTCCGTCGGTGAAAATGCAACAGAGACTTTCTGGTTTTTAGTTACCTAAGAGACTACCACTTGCAAGGTTAAAAGCATAATTTCATTATGATTTTTTGCAATCCACTTCTCTTGTCCAATCTGCATCTAAAAATCCACTCAACCTGGAATTTTCATTTTTCTCACTTGCAACTCCAAAATGCAAATTACCTTTGAAATATCTCGACACTCTTTTTGTTGCACTCCAATGCACCATCGTAGGACAATTCAAACATCTTGACAACATACCAATTTCAAAACTTAGCTCCACCCTTGTTATTGTAAGATAAATCAAGCTCCCTATAAGTTGACAATTGATTGTTTAGTTTACAGCTTCTAACTTACCATCTTTTGAATTTTTAATCTGACCTCCACCAGTGTCAAACTGCATGACAATTGGCGAATCTAGTATAGCTCTGAATCACTTGATAACCTACTAAGCAAAACTACTTCACAAGTTGCTCCAATTGTTGCTTTTTATTATGCTTTTGTCAGTGAAAGTGCAACAGAGGTTTTCTAGCTATTAGTTGCAAGGTTGAAGGTGTTGATGAAATTGTCATTGATGCCAACATGGGCTTGCAGTGGCCCCATAGGATGTCATTGATGCCACCAAGCCCCACCTGCAGTGCCTTAACCCCTTACAGAGTGGGTTTGTGCCTTGAAGCACCTTGTACTTAATTGACAAGGTCCATGTACCCACAAGACTAGATCTTGATGCCACCACCTTGCTGAAGATGTTAAAGACCCTACTGATGGTGTTGAAGACCCTGGAGATGGTCCTGAAGCCCTTGCAAATGATGCAGAAGCCCTAGATGGGTTGGAGAAGCATTAATGACCCATTCTATGGTCATTCATGCTCTGATGGTGTCATGCTACCCCAGGAGAAGACCAAGCTACCCCACAGGTGATATCATGCTGGATCTTGACTCTTGGGGGTCTCCTAGTGTGGTTGAGGTGGTGAAGGAAGACTATGAAGCCTCTTGCTTGATAAAGAAGTCCATGAAGACTTGGAACCCCTAATGAAGACCTTGATGCCCTTGCAAAGGTCATGGAGCCCACTACTTGCACTTACATGGTTAGTTGACATGAAGATATGGTCATTGATGACTTAATGAAGTCATAGAACCTTTGTGAATACCTTGATGCCCATTAATGTGGTCAAGACACATATTGGATTGATGATGAAGTTGACAAGGGTCCATGGTACCATTTGGTGACATGCTTGAATCCCCATGATGGCACCTTGCACAAGGCATGCCATTAAAAGCCCTAGTGGCTTGATGCAACCCTATGACAAAGTGGAGGACACCCTATGAACTTTAATGATGTGGCAAAGGCGTACATGCAAGCTCTAGTGGGTTAAATGATACCCTAATGGTAAGAAGGATTGAAATGGTAAGAAAAGTTGTTGCCCCTAGATTTTAAGTGACATTTAAAATAAAAATTTAAATTAAATCCTTACCTTGTTGAAGTCAGCCCTAATGAAAACAGGTCGGCTCCAATTAAATTCAAAAAAAATAAATAAAAATAAAAATTGTTTTTTAATACAAGTTGGCTCAAAAAAAAATTACGAAAAAACCAGTATAAATACCCTATCAACAATTTCATTTTTTGTGTGGAATTCGAATGAGCTCTGAAGTTTTTTCTTGGACTAAGGTAGACATTCTGAGGTTTTTCAGGTGTCTGAGATTTGTGGTGGCAGCAGTAAAGGAGGAACACCCGAATTTTGCAGCAGAAGAGCAGTCAAGGAGCAGTCACGAATTTGCAGCAGCAACAAAGTAAAAGAGCAGCAGAGAAAAAAAAAATTTAAGTCTGATTTATTTTTTAGCTCAGATTTTGGGTGTGCACTTAGGAAATTCGGGTGTAGATGAAGGACTGTGGCAGCCGCATTAGCATGACACAACTCTGTAATTCGGGCATAACCACTGAGGAAGTTGCAGGATGATTTTAACTCTGATTTTTTATGTGAAATGAGTGTAGACACAGCTCTGATTTTCATTTTTGAACTGAGAAATTTTGGGTACACAGACTGAGGCAGCTGCAGACTTAAAAAGGACAGTAACAGTACAAAGTTTTAGTTTTGAATTTACATTTTCTTTTGGTATAGTGAGTAAGCAACAGATGATAGAAGAAGACTGTGTTGGGGTTTATGTTGGTTGCTGCAAAACAATGGTAAGTCTGCTCAAGCTTGTTTAGGGTATGTTCTTTGCCCTCTATAACAAGCCACAGCCCTAAAGGTCCTCTCCTCAGTCATTACAAACAGGCTGCAGCTCTAAGGGTTTGACTCAGCCCATCCCAAGCAGGCCGCAGCTCTAAGAAGAGTGCTTCAACAGGACTAGGGCACATTCTTCAACAAGTAAGTCAAGGTTCAATTTTAAGGTTAAGCCATAAAAAAGTTTTGTAAATCCTTCTCTGATCCAGCCAAACTTTTGGTTTGATCTGAACGGTACCAAGACTGTCATCAGAATTACTTTGCATATAGCAGTGTTTGCTAATGACAGAAGTGCTCATAATAGCAGAGATATTGGGGTAAATTTTGTACATGGTAGAGTTTTGGTCTGTATGATTCTACAAGTTGAATTATTTTAGCAGAATTGTCTTCAGTTTTTGGATGACAAAGATAATTGGACAGAGATTGATCTGTGAAGTAAACAGGAAAGTGACAACAACTTGTGACTTGAAGTAACAGCCTCAGTGACCTGTGAATACAGTCTTCATTGAAGCCTTGACAGTGACAGTCATTTTGACATGATAAGTGCTAAGTTGCAGGAAACTCTGCCGAGAAGGGCGTACCAGAACCAGAAACTCCCCGAAACGTGGGTACTGGTACGAAACGCCACTAGCTGTACCGTACGACGTTTCACAATTTAGAAATGTCGTACGATACAGCTAGCGGAGTTTCAGGTACTTTTCGTGCTGTACGGCGCGTTTCCATTTTTTTTGGTCGTGGGGTTCAAAAAACAGTGGGTTTTCTTAAAATTAATTTTTAGTTTACCTAATTAACACCTAGAAACATCTAAAACCCTATTCTCGAATCTTTACAAGCACATGTTTGTCATAAACTATTCACAATGTTTTGAGAAGAGCATCCTTCAAAAGTGACTGAGCAGTGAGATTCCATCAAAAAAAAATGTCTTTTTCTTGCAGCCGTACAGCAGGGGCAGTCGTTGACAAGTTATAAGCAAAGTCCAAACTCTGTTATTAAAATATTGACCAACGTTTTGATCACAGCATCCTTCGATCAACGTTTTGTTTTTTTGTTTGTGCAACATCTTTTTCTTATAAAGGCTAAGTTTGTGCAGCACATAAAGCCTCAAGTATAAACTTATAAAGGTTAATTTTGGATGTAAAGCCTCAACTATAAAGGCTAATTTTTTATGTAAAGCCTCATCTGATAAAGGATCAGTTAATAAAGATGTGATTTTCTTCTCAATTATTGTTTATTTGTCTCATTCTTATTTTTTTACAAAACAATGAGGTATTTTAAAATAATATATATATATATATATATATATATACAACGTTTCCCCCGACGTATACATTTTTGGGGGGTCACGTTTATAGGGGTCCCCGTTTCGGAAACTTTTCCATGTTTCATGCAACTTAGGATAAGTGACATCCATTAATGACAGTGACAGCTTGACAACGACAGTCCAGGATCAGTTGACTTGGACTCTTTATGCATAGACTAGTGTATCAACTTGTCTAAGAAAAGTGCCAGTATGCACATATGTGCTGAGTCTATATGGCATGCTACTATTGATGAAAAAACCAGAAGTGATCTTGTTTCATCTCTGGCATAAAATTGAAGTATGAAGTGACCAAATAAGTGTAGACCTCATCTAACAGCAGACTTAACAGGAATATTGATGCCAACTCTGTAAGAATACAGTTACGGAACTTGTGAGGCATGTGTGAAGCCATCAATGCAATTCTTGAATAGTCTTTAGCAAACCTGGAGCAATACTCTGTTGATAACAAGAACTGATAGTGACAACTAACTTGACAAGGAATAGAATGATATGGTTTGAATTGACAGATATAGTGCATGTATGATCAGATTCCTTGTCATGAACAGTGCATGACGAAGCTTGAAGACATGCGCAGGACTTGACAAGTAAAGACATGACCAGTTGATGACATGACACTTTTGACACTGCAGTGATTGATAGCAGACAGTGACTTGGCAAGCAGTGACATGAATGACTTGACTATAACAGCAGATTGATGTTGATGAGCAAAGGTTGATGATAGTGATGCAAGCCGAGAAAATCAAGTTGGGCCCTGTTGTAAAAGTTGGTGCTCTTCTTATCAGTTGGTGCTGATTGTAATCGCGAAGATTGAAGTCTTCCATTGCAAATAAATAAAGCTTACCTTACATATATTCTTGTGTCTCTTTATGATGGGTTTATTGTGCTTATGATTTAGCTAATGATGTAATTGATAATATAATGCTTGATAAACTCTGATTGATTAATAGAAGGTGAAAAAGGTTTAAATTGCTCACACACGGATTCACCCCCCTCTCAATGTGACCATTGTGTCTAACAAAAGGCATAATATGATTCTAATTTTTTGCAATCCGCTTCTCTTGTCCAATCTGCATCTAAAATCTACTCAAACTGAAATTTCATTTTTTTTCTCAAATGCAACTCCAAAATGCAATGTACCTTTGAAATGTCTCAACACTCTTTTTGTGGCACTCCAATGCACCATCATAGGACATGTCACTGCACAACCTAGCAGCCAAATGATTGCAAGGAAAACCAGCTGCTAACCAAGCAAAACTACGAGATCTCCCACCCAACATTTCACTACCAAAAGGAAACCCCAACACTTTCCTTATACTAACCGACAATTGTTAACTTTCACAAGTATTAGTATGGTTGAGGATCTCTAGGATTAAGCCAAGGGTTTGTTAGAATTTGGGATTGAAATATAGATCCCTTAGCTTGATAGGGTTCAAGATAACCTCAGGAAATTTGATGTATTAGCACATAGCTACTAAGAAAGGGGTTTGTTAGAATTTGGGATTGAAATATAGATCCCTTAGCTTGATAGGGTTCAAGATAACCTCAATAAATTTGATGTATTAGTGCATAGCTACCAAGAACATTCAAATATCATGACAGGTGTAAACGTTTAAACATGCATATGATATTTTGGACAAGAACTACCCCGCAAACTTTGGCTTACAATAAAGGGAGTGTCAAGTCACTATAGCTCTTCTATCCACGTGCAAGATCCAACAGTAATGCTCGGCCCAATCTCTCAAAGCACTAACCAAGGAGTATTAACCATACCCTTAGCCACATTACCCGACTACCCAAGTATGTGAAGAGTAATCTTCCCGAATGTTGTTTTCAATGCACTATAATGACAAGGAGGTCAATCGGTTGGTTTGACGTATCCTAAGAGGGTCTCTAATATACTCAAGGTATGTGGAGTCCAATTATGTGTTCAAGTCCTGTCGAATGCTATACTACTCGAAGGGGTATTGACAAGAATTATAGCGTTGACCAACACTTCCCCCTGGTATGTGACACGGCATGCGCTTAAGAGCCTATTGTATTCACAATCAATAACGGATCCCCAACCACATATTTACAAGCCTAACGACAGATCCTTGTTGTGTTTACAAACATCAAAACACGTCTTCTACCCCAAACCCACAAGAGTTTAAAATGATGTCTCGTATGCCATGTATTTAATGTCAACAATAAGCATGTCATGAAAATAGAACATCAATATCTAATCATTGCTTGAACAAAGAGTAGAGCAAATTCACTAAGTGCAATATCAACCATAAAATGCATTCACAAATTCATCTTTGAGTGAAATATGATACATATAACATGATTGGGAACTATTTGTTCAAGTATGAATTTGAGTGGAAGGATAAGATCAGTATGTGTTATGCGTATGTGTGCTAGCAATAGTGAACATATAGTTTCAGATCTAACCAAAAGTGAAGATATGGATCTTGCTTAACGAGAGTTGCTTTATCTAAGGACCGTATAATGTTATTAATCAAGATCATTAACACATGCATAAGTGTGACTATATACTAGCATAAATCCATTTTAAACCTGGATCTATCAAGCACCGAGAGGGATCCAATTTTTTGAGGTGTACATTTTTTTACCATTTGGATCCCTCTCGGTACTTGATAAATCTTAGTTTAAAACAGATTTATGCTCGTTTTTTTTTTTATTCTATTTAATTCGATATGTAAGTTATATTTTTTTTTTTTATTTTCTAATAATTTTTATTTTATGTCGGCTATCATAACGTGACAGGATCTCTCCCATACTGGATTGGAGAGCACCTCGCTTCTCTCGGTGTAAAAACATATCAACAATAGTAAACATGCAAATACAACTCAACCAAAAAAAACGGATTCAAATCAACCTATATGAGCTTGAAATTTACACAAAGCTAACATTAATCACATCGAATATATTGCTATTTATTAGATGTGGAGATGAAAGTGTAAACAACAATTATAAAAGAAGATATATGAATGCTAGCAAGATGCAACTAATAACTTGGGCAGTGAGGTAAATCGTAATCTCTTACCAGCTACACAATGTTACAACATTCAAATAAAAAGAACAAACTTGATGTAACAAGGGTATATCTACAAAAGAGTGTTAGTATCAACATCAAGTTATAAGCATTCACCATATACAATGAACCAAAAGACAAGATATTATAACTAGCAACTTCATGTGGTTGATTTTATTAGTTAGTAGGTGTGTGGTTCCATTCTTTAGCATGGCTTTTATGAGTTGAGAATGAACAAAAGGAAGGGGAACAAATGCCTTCAAGAATAAAATATGTATCTTAGCCAAGTAAATGGTGAAATGAAGTTGCAAAGAAAGTGAGAGAAAGAGAGTCAAGGAAAGAGGGGTTTTCAAAGACCAAGTGCCTTAGGTGTTGGGCATGGAGTCAATTCGCCTTTCCTAACTGGCTAATCTGAACATAAACCCACGAATGGCAAAGACCTTGGAGCAACCTGTAACTCGATCTGGTTGAGGCGCCCTCTAGAAACCATGCACTCCTCCAACTTGCATGTTGAGTGGAACCTAGCAATGGAGATCGATCAGACAGTCGAAATCCTAAGCGAAGAACCAACAAACAAGTTATAAGATTGATGTATAAGCTAAAGAGAACAAAACCTAGAAATGAAAGCAATAGGAATTGATTTTTGAACTTAGTTTCTTACCAAAAATTTCCAAAGTATCAAAACAATTGCAAATTCCAGACTTATACATGAAAGAATACAAAAGCTATTACCTCAAAACATATCAAAATTCATAGAAAAATAACTAGAGGAAAGCAAGAGCCAAAATCCAATGCCACAAACACCATTAACACAAAAGAAATCTCTACAAAATCAAAAGTCTTTTTATTACTCAAAACTACCCCTTTTCTTCTCACTTTACAATGAAATCACCCTCCTCTTTAATAGAACAAGAGGGGGAATGAATCCCTAATTCTAAAAAGATCAATGGCTAAGATCTCGTAAGGAGATATTTACAAACAAATGGCTAAGATTCAACATTGCAAAGCTAAGTTACATCATTAGACAAGTTGCCCTCCTTTAGAGGGGGCGCACTTGGCTGAAATGGAGTGTGTGGGCGAAGCCAAAAGCTAATGTAGATCCAAATGTTGAGTAGACCAAGTGACAATGCTGCCCAAATGAGGTGAAATGCTAAAGTGAATGGGTGAGAGCAAGTGTGAAGAGTTTGTACCATGTGATTCGCCCACCAACAACTATCATTATTCTTCTGCAAGTTCTCAATGTGGTAACTCTACCTTGTTGCTCGATTGTACATTGATCAAGGTTGGCGAACATTCCACGTTGTGTTTGCATTTCTAGAACTGCTTTATCTCTCTTTTAACTTTGCGTGAGGCGAGCTTGCGTGTCGAATTTTTAGTTTTTTTTTATTTTCTTCACCGTGCGTAAAATAACACCCTCTATTGGTCTAGTGTACCCGCGAGCTTGCATTTTTACTCTTCTTTTACTCATTTCTGTCGAGACTATTGTTGGTGCGTCCTATGGAGGGCATGGATGCCAATCTCCCTAGCCATCTCCCTAAGGTTACCTCCCTTCATCCACTATCTGTATGATTGGTTGCCTACATCCATGCATGTGAAGGTGCAGCGATTCCTCTCTATGGTCATCGCGGTGGCTTATGTCTCCTTAGCAACTGGAACTATCTCTCCATTCCTAGGAGCTTGCCCACGTTAGAAACTGCATAAGATTTCTCTTCAACTACACAAATGGAGCTTGCTCCTACATGGTATCTAGGGTTTTGCGGCAATGTTTTTTTTATTATTTGTTTGCTTCCCTTTTGTCATTAGCATCCACATTCTCTATCAATCTCTGCACTATATCCTTTTTTGAACTCCACACATTAATCATGACCAGCATTCTGTCGACTATTTGACATTTCGGTTTTTTAATTGTCATTTCGCTTGTCTGCGGCCTACCATCCCTGTTGAAATGCTATTTTTCTGCTCTCCACAACAACCTATCGCTCCTGACTGCAAGGATTAACCTGTCATTGGTACTCTCATCATACCTCTCATCATAATGCCTACGTTGTATTCTTTCCACCCACGTGATGGCTCATTATTCCTGCATTGGCACAGCTCTCTACTTGCTTGATACATGGAAGTTAAGGTTTAGTGTTGGTGGTTTTCTTTACTGAGCATTGCAGCCTACCGTCACTAACTTCCCTTGTATTTTTTAGTGTTGAATAGGCCTTCCTCAGTCACATGGAGATGAAAGTCCAATGAATGGTTTAAGAAAACTTCACTCTAAATTGTCCACATAATGGCCGCTAGGCCCCTTTTACTTTGCAAACATGATCACAAAACCTTTCATTTTATTATGAAACATTAGGGTATATGTGCTTTTTAATAATTTCGGTATAAAGCGATAATAAAGGGTTATGAACTTTCAAAAGGATGATCTTTAACTTTCGAGGATAAGGATTTTTATATATTTCACAATGTTAGCTAATGGGTATGATATAGCTTGGAAAAAGGGATTAAGATAATGGTTTTTTATTTGTAATGGGATAATGAAAATGGGGAGGGTAATTTGATATTCTCGTTGGTACATGGACATTGGTGCTTTTTAACCAAGGGGCACTCGGGATGAGATTTTAACTTTTGAGCATAAATGAGATGCCAACAAGACTACTAACTACAGTGACTAAATAACCAATGGACTCGAAATCGACGAACTTTAACTACTGAGATGAAAAGATTCATACTTGTTGAAACTTCGACCGACTAACGAAAGGGTCAAATGACGACAGTTTTGGCCAAATGAGATATGGGCATAATCAGCTCTTCGAACCGGGTGCAATGACACCAACTCCATGACATGACAAAAGTATATTGTAGAAAACAACAAACCTCTGAAACTTGACTTGACCATGACATTGCGAAAAAGATACAACTTGGCAAGCTTGTTGAAGGTGTCATACAAAAGCGAAATGGTGAAACAAGATATGGACACGACGAGCACATCGCCCTGGACATGACGGTGTAGACTGAATGACCTTTTATAAATGTTCAATAGGTTCGCCTCTGAGTGACCTTTTAACAATGTTCATGATTTCAACGCTTCAAAATCATGTCGATGTTGAGCCTCAACAACTGTAACTTTGATTTGTTTTGTCTTTAGTGTTCCATGCATTCACTCTTGGGCTGCAGAATGCCTCAAGTGCATCCTCGCATCTCCTTCTCCTCTTAAATGGAAATTTTTGTTTCAATCAGTGGCAATGATGAACTCGTTGAAGCAACCAGTGAAGGAAACGCACAAGAAAACCTCCCCATGTTCCCAAGTTTAGAGAGTAAAAGTTCTCAAAAAGTTCCCAACCTTTCGAAACGGTTCCATTGGATTTGGAACACTCCCTACCCATTACCAAGTTCCCTAGGACATTGAAACTTCAAGAACTAGTGTCCTAAAGGTCGGGAGCGATTTCTATGCTATATAGATTTATTCAAAAAAAAAACAAATATTTGACAATATCATTATGGTACAAGAGACCATTCATTCCAACTGTGGTAACAAGGAAAAAGGTATGATAGTCAAGCTAGATATGACCAAGCATTCCACAAGGTCAAGCACTCCTTGCTTGTGAAAGTCTTGGTCAAATGGATCCATGCATGCATCAAACTTCAAAGTGTTGCAGATAGCCTCTTTAGTCAACGGGAGACCCACCAGTTTTTTCAAATGTAGCAAAGGATTGCGCCAAGGTTGCCCACTCTCCCCTTCATTATATATTACCACGGATGATTCTCTAAGCAAAAAGTTAGAAAAAGAAAGAACATAAGGGAATCTCCAAGGGATCAATGATTCAGTATTGTTAGGGGGGTCATTAACCACTCTCAATTGGTTGACGACACTTGGCTTATAGGAGGAGGATCTACAGTAATTGCTGAAAGGTTTCAAGCAGTCATGGACCATTATATATATTCTATACATTGCAGATGGGAAAGTCAATAATGTAAAAAGGCAAATTTATGATTGTAATATTAAGCCCCAGCTTCTGCACTCCATAGCTAGAATCCTAAATTTCCCTAGTAATGAAAATTGGACCTCTTTCAAAATATCTCGAAATACCTTTGCACCTTGGAAATCCCACATCTTTCACTATGCAAAATATTATGGGCAAAATCTAATCAAAATTTCAGCAGTGGGAAGCTCAATGGCTTAGCCCCACAGGTATAATCGTTCTAAACAAAGCAGTATTTTCTTCTATTCTATTATATCGGTGCACATCAATGTTAGCACCGGTGGGAGTCATGAAACAAATTGCCAGTGAAATCCACAGATTTCTTCGGCAAGGGGGGAAGACGAAAGAGAAAAAAATTCATTCAATCAACTGGAACATGGTAAGGGCCCCAAAAGAGCATGGTGGTTTAGGAATCAAAGACCCTCAACTCATGAACATTGCAATGGGAGAAAAAATCCTCTGCCAATTAATCAATGGGAAATTCGAATGGTGGAAGAAAGCCATTGCCCAAAAAATACGAACTTGAAAATCGATAACAATTAATAGACGCCCTTCCCATCACCAACAAAGGTTCACACATCTAGAAACTCGTTAAAGCAGTGACACCTGTAATCAACGACAAAATAACGTGGAAGCCGGGGAATGGTAAGTCTATTGATATATAGAGGAACAGCATAAATGGAAACCTTCCCTCAATTAAAGTATAGAACTACACCCTCTCAGAAACTGGATGAGAAAGCAAGGTCTGAATACATTGTTTGACATTTCTTGTTGATCAACAAATTTGTTCTCACTGGATTAGATCGAGCATTCAATCGCCCCCCACTTAGACGGTTTAAACCTGCAATTACAATCTCACCTTAAAGGATGCGCCCCATTCCAACTTGAAGAGAAAGACCAACATGGATGGGGTAAGAATGAAGCAGGGATATTTGACTCTAAGAAGCAAAATCTCTTTCGCAAATCGACCCTTTCGAACTAAATATGGCACCCTGATGGGCTCCCAAAGGTGAATGCATTTTGGTGGGTTTTGGGCCATCATAAAACATTAACTGCAAAAAAACTCCGCAAACAGGGGATTAGTGGACCATCCAGACGCGTTCTCTGCAAAGACAATGTAGAAACTCAACAACATCTGTTCATTGGTAGTAGCTTGTCCCAGCAAATATGGCGCATGCCACTCATTGAGCTTCAAATTCAATGGAATCAAGGCAGCCCCGGGCATTGCTCACAAAATGAAACATAAGGTTCGTTTCTAACACAGTTTTTTAAATGCAGGAAAGCATGGACAGCTGCTGCTAAAAGTGGATGGAATGAAAAACTTACTGCTCAACGCAAGACGAAAATAGTTCTCTCTCGAACGCAAAATTAAGCGAGATGGTCGCAACAGTACAGCCATTTGACGCTGTGCTTCAAAACACGCGAGGGAATCGAGCTTCACTCAAAAATGCTTGAATTTTATTGGAATGTTACAAAGCCTTTTGGATGTCATTTTAGGCACTCGTGTCTACCACCCGATAGAAATATATTTCAATAAAAATATATTTGAATAGAAAACCTTTAGAATTGGAAAATGAATATATTGAATTTTTGAGATTTTGAAAAATATATTGAATTTTGGGGAAATCGTTGTGTTTTCGTTAGGGTTTAGGGTTATATTCGTGTGTAAAGGTTTTTTGGTTGCTCTCTTTGTCCACGATTTTTTTTGGTAGGGTGGCATAAAGCGTGCATAAAGTAAAATGTAAAGATGAATAAAGTGTATGTAAAATTTGAATTTAGTTATGATCATTAATAAAAAAAATTAATATGTGTCTCGTTTTTTTTTTCACTTGAAAAATCTTATGATTATATGTAAAATATGTATATGATTTACAAAATATGGTAGAAAAGCCTAGTATCTTGAGCGATACAAGAGATAAGATATAGTTAGACCTAAAGGAGATGCCAGGCCAAAACAAAACTTAATAGCTCATGAAAAAAAATGGATAGGATGGACCAAAAAAAGACATGGATACCAACCAAAAATGATAAGACCAAAAAAAGACATGGATACCAACCAAAAATGATAAGAGGAAAAGTTCACAAATGGAATATCTAAACCCTATATTGATTTTCTAGATACTCGTCGACACACTTTTGATTGAATATGAAACCTTCCTCTGCACTTAATGCATTTTTTTATAGAGCGTCCCCCAAATCTAGTTTTTTTTTTAACTACCTTAAACACTTACCAAGCTACTTTTCATAATTGGCGGTCTCATTAAAAAGGCTTACAACCCTTATTCACATGATTCATCATGCACCCGTTAGGGTTTTTTAATTGTCCATCTTTAGAGGAGATTTAAGTTTCATTTTGGAGAATTGAATTTTACCACCTCTCTTCACTTAAAAGATTTAGGCTTCATTCTAGAGAATTGAGGAAGTGGGAGGAGTCTCCTTCCCGAGAATCTATGATAAATCTCTTAACAAGCTACAGTAACTAAGGGCTTGCACTGCATTGGATGGGTGTAAATTCAAAGTGGCAATTTATACGACAAAGATGACAAATTTGGTTCTTGAAATCTTGTTTAGTGTTCCACTTGTTGTATTGCTTCTTCTAGGTGCGTTAAAGGGGTATTACCAATTTACCAGGCTTGTCGCCAAGAGGGTTTTGAGCAAGTCAATGTTCCCTGCTTCTTACTCCATTGAAACATAAATTGTGATTCGAATTGTTCCATAAAAATATGTCTCATACTATAGATACAAGTTGGCATTTTCTTGTAGAGGCATGTGTTATTTATTAGACATGTTAATTTATTGAGCATGAATTTTTGGGAAAAAGTATGCCTCTTGCCATATTTCTAAGTATTTCATGTCATAGATATTTCTAAGTATTTCATGTCATAGCTTACCTTGGGTTTTGGTGTAGCGACCGTTGATGAGATGGATTTGCTATATCTTTTGTTTAGAACTTAGTCGTCTATTGTATGTGCTTTTGCAAGTAATAACTCCAGAGTACATGTGGGCAAATTGCCTTTACTAAACCCTAAACTCTTATGGATTTTTAATCCCTCAAAAGGTTATTCCGTCCTTAGGTGAAACAAATATTGTTGTTGTGAAACGCATTAAAACACATTCCTAACAATCATTTTAACCTTTTTGTGTATTCATATCATTTGGTGTTATTCAAGTTGTTTTTTGAAACAATCTTTAGCTACTTAAGCTCTTCAAGTATCTATTCAAGTTGTGTATTCATATCATTTGGAGTTATTCAAGTTGTTTTTTGAAACAATCTTTAGCTATTTAGGCTCTTTTCTTTTGTTTGAGGCCACAATACATTGACAACAACGTGACAATAATCCTTCTACGCATTTGTTTGATTGTTTCCTATCATTTTAGAACAGTTGAAATATTTATTGCATTTAAACGCTTTTTGTTGATTTCTCTGTAATTCTTATTCCTCGAGAAACTCCTAATGTTTAATATCTCCGCTCACTCAAACTCAAAAGTTGGAATTTACAACTTGATTCACTAATCTATCATTTTAATATTTCTAGTTTTTGGAACTCTAGATGCATGCTTGTTACATTATTGGTGATACTTTTCTTCTTTGACATTTGTTTAACAATATCATGCCACACTACTAGTGAGCTTCTACTTAATGCTTTGCTTATGCAATCAAGACTCTTATCTTTATTATACTAAGGGTTGGTTAACTGGATTGCTCGTTTTAAGCATCTAGTTGTTGCATAAAGCTTTATTCATATTAAATTAGACTACATTTGCCCATATTGAGTTGGCATTTATGTCCTTTAAGCATATTCTATAAGGGTGTTCGTTTTACTATGTGTATTAGACAAGATTGATTTCACTTATATTAATTAGACTATATATGCCAATATGAGATTGAAATATCTATCTTTTAGGCATGCTTTGTGCATTCCATTTTTTATAGTGGTTTTTGTTTTATAACTGTTGGACATAATAGCTCACTGAGGGGGTGAAAGAGTGAGCTTATACTTAATCTAAATTTCAAATTTCAAGTTCAATCAAAATTTCATGTCTTCATTCAAACATTTACTTCATTATCATATTGATTAATAACCTATATCATTATTTATTCGTCAAGTTAAACACATTAATCACAATGCAAGAGACACAAGATATAATTTTGTAATCTTTTGAAATTGTTCAACCGGCTACAATCGTGAGGTAATTCAACACCAACTGATACATAGAGAACCAACTCCTTATCTATGACCCAACCTAGTTTTCTTAGACCCAACCAAGAAGGGTTGAGGTTTCCAAACCCGAAATGCAAGACTATCTTGCATTTAGAATACAATATACCATCAACATTCTCATTGTTTGTTCATCAACATTCTCATCGTCTGCTCTTCAACATCTGTTAGGCCTGCTCACCTTTTCTGCTCATCATTCTGTTCACCAACCTCTGTTGCTTATCAATGTTGTTGCTCATCATTGCTGCTAATCCACCTCCAGACAATACTTCTTCTACTGGTCACCACAACTCATTAATTTATGCTGGTCATTTTATGCTTGTTGCTGAAGACTGTCACCATAATCATCATCAAGGCAATATCTGATCATCATGGCTTATATCATCTCATTACTTTATACTTCACTATGTACTGTAAACAAGGCATTGCATTCTTCATCATCCATCTCTAGCACTTCTCATCACTGATCGTCACTATATTCACTGCATGTCATTCACTTACATTTATTGTATTCATTGCATTGTTGTATATGTCAAACCTCTACTAAACCAAACTTGGATTATTCACCAGAATGTTGTAAACTACTTCAATCTTATCAAATTTGGATTGTGTGTCCCAATCAACCAGGCTGTGTGAAACCTCAACTTATGTTGCTACAAAAACTCAAAACCCAGTAACCTTGACCAGGATGATTGTCACAACTCTTCTGTACTCCTCCTGAGATCTTACTTCTTACTTTCACATACATACTATATGGCTAAGTCAATTACTCTCCTTGTGTCTGAGCATAGTTATTTTTTAAGATCATTCTTGTGCCTTTTGTCTTTCACTGGAGACACAGTTTGTGGGCACTGTTTGTCTTGCAGAGATTGTCTTTCATTACGTACATTTTTCTTATTTTGCAGACATTCTATTACAGTGGCAGGCATTTCTTCACTAGCACCTGCATGCATTTTTATTAACAATTGCAAACATTTTCACAAGACTTCCATTGTCTTGTACAAAATACTTCTACACAACCACTCAAACTCGGATTTGAATATGTTTTCTTGTCTATTACTTCGACCTTTTATTACTTGTCTATTACATAAACTCACACCTTTTATTTTCAATTCACACAACTTCTTCAACTATTACTTCAATTATGCTATCATACAAGAATCTCATCGATTGTCTTGAGCATCCCAACAACTTAGACTCACTCTTCTTAGTATAGATAGTCTAAAAATGCTTCCATGACTTTGAATCCCTAATTACACTCAATGTTAACACATACAGAATTAACATTTGTAGACTCAAACAAATATCAGTCAGACCTTAGATGCACTTGCTTCATCTTTAGTTAGGGCGGAATCCTTTTATTCTTGACTCCAGATAATTAGTCACCATTTTGGTCCTTAAACTTCACCTCATTGGTTACTCCCTATATGAGTCTTAATGACTGATCATCAAACAATTCACACAAAATCTCGTCCACCAAATATATTACAACCAACAACAATACGTGTTTCTTGAAGTCATTCTTTCCAATCATATTCAAATCTAGGAAAGGGCATTGGTAGACTTTATGGGTGCTCTAAGAAATGCCTCAACACTCATCGATTAAATTCTTAAAAGGTAAGCATGCAACATCATTATACTTCAATCCTTTAACGTGTTCACTAGCTTGTCATCTTACTGCTCATGTAAGTCTGCTCATCTTCAAATTTTTCATAAACACACTCCCCCTTTAATACTAAGATTGATCTTCCATCAAGAATGTATTGCTTGTGTCATAGTAAATTTGATCTTTGTATGTTAATATTCTCATGAATTGTCTTCTTAGATTCGCACATACTTGAGCTTTATGCCCAACACCTCCACAAGTGAAGCACCTCAATGTGTGACAGTTGGAAGCAAGATGTCCAATTTGATCATATCTCCAACATCTAACCTTGACATTTTGTCTTTCGATGATCCTTCCCCCATATGCACAATCCATCGTTTTGTGACCAAAGTTACAACAAGAAAAACAATAACCATTAAATCCATACCTGGAAACAAGTGGTCTTCTTTGTGACATGGTCCTCCTTAGCAGATCATGATGAATGGATCTTCCTTGTTGAGTTTTAGTATATTCTTTCTGTCACAACCCCAAATTTCGCAAAAAAATAATTTGTTTTGAGTTAACAATAAATGTTAAAACCTATGGTTATACTAACAGCTAACAGTTAACCTCAATATTAGTCAAGTAAGTGGTTTCTTTAACAATTTATTTGTTCATAGTAGAATAAAAAATCTTTTGTGTAATATCTGCTTCAGTTTACTGATTAGCTCTTTATGTCAGTAGGTGGAATTTACTTTTAGATCTGGGGCTTACTTAGCATTCAT
The DNA here is from genome assembly GCA_001517045.1 of Pseudotsuga menziesii. Classification (NCBI taxonomy): domain Eukaryota; kingdom Viridiplantae; phylum Streptophyta; class Pinopsida; order Pinales; family Pinaceae; genus Pseudotsuga; species Pseudotsuga menziesii. The sequence continues at coordinate 135,200 of LPNX010720481.1, read as the reverse complement.
GCTAACGCAGATGAATATTGTTTCTTACAGGTTTTTACAGGTATGATCGATCGAGTATAAATATATTTTTAAAGATTTATTAATGTCAGCAATAATTTAATTGCAAATTAAAAAGCTTAGTACATTAAGCTGCTAAATACTAGACAGCTACTTGAAGGTAAAATCATTTGATTTACATCAGTCATTCAGATAAACAAGCTTAAAGGAAGTGTAATGTTGGTATAGTATAATTGCGACTTTATCATTAGACTATCAGTTATGTGAATTTCTTCTTTGGTCTAAGTGTTTGATCATACTCATAAGCAATTGTTCTATTTTACAATATTTTTGCAATATTATCTGGTCTTGCTTGCATAATCATTGCCCTTGAAAGTTATTATATTTTTATTTTTTATTTTTGGGGTACTCATAGCCAATTATCTCATTAATAGTAAGAACTTTTAAATTAAGAAACTAACACCATCAAGCTCTTCTCTGCAAAAGCTTATGGCTACCCATACTTTGTTCCTATAGTTTCACTCTAAATTTTACTTACTTTTGAAAATGTTAAAAGGATCTCTTTTTATCATATTATCAGTTTTATCTATAAAACCATATTACTGTCCACTAGATAAATTGATGAACATAAAACCAAAATGAAGTGTTCCCATTTGTTAACAAGTAATGTCGTATAACTATACGACATATTCTTGTGATAAAACCGTTATCTTTAAAAATGTACTACTCCATAGTTTTCAATGCTATAGGAGTTATCAACTCATTTATAATTCTTAACTGTTTATAATGACTTGTTTGATGAGCCAATAATCTCACAAGTTTATTAATGTCACAAAATCGAATTTAGCCTTAACTTCTTGGCATTTATATAAGATATTTCTATAAAAGTTAGACTTAAAATAATTCCTAAAATAAAAGGGTCTACTAAACCCAAACTCTAATAAGGAGTGGTTTAATAAAGGTTAACTTACATACCAGACTATGTTGTGTTCAAGTTTTCAAGGCACAACTCAAGGGACTTGAGCCTTTTTGCTAGAGTTGCCAAGGTCTTGTAATAGTTAATAAGCATTCTTGAAAGCCATAATAAAGACTTAACCAAGTCTAAATCTACAATCTTAACATGTATCTTATGCTATCTAACTTATTAAGACTAAGCTAGAGAGTAATTATTCCAACACTCAACACGTTATGGTAACTTATAACATAAACAATATAATTTAAAGTGGTGAGGGTTTGGCATAATCCGCGTCGGGTTTTAAACTTGTAATTACACATGGTTTAAGCTTGATCAACGTACACTACTCTACGTTAATGATTGGTGATTAAGTGTTAATAATTTGTACTGCTGATGATTAGGGTTTGACTTCATACTATTGGGCTGTTGATAAGGTTTTTACCCAGCGCAATAATGTAATTCTCATGCAAAAGAACTATGGAAACATGACCCTCAATTGTGAAATAATTCTAAGGATACGTGGAGCGATTCTATCCAAGTGTAAGGCATATAAAACACCCAAGAGACTTGACCTAAGGCATGGTTATCCCGCCGTTCACGCTGCTCCAGGGCTCGTCTTCCATGGCCGTCGGCGTTTCCTGGTTATTGCCACTCTAAACCTTGCCTTTATGTTGTTTCCTTTCTCTCAGGAGTGGTTTTGATTGTTAAAACTCCTTTGTCAGTCGTGGAGTTGTTCTTCCTTTGCTGAAAGTTCTTCGCTGCCCGAAGCCTTCTCCCCAAGGCCTGTGTAGTTGTTAAACTTCAAATTCATTTTCGGCTCTTTGTAGCTTGTTGCTGTGTGAGGTTTTCAAGAGTTAAAAGGTTCTCCATTGTGTTGTTGGTAGGTGATGATGCTTGCAACCCGGCTCACTTTACTCCTCGACAGGTATGATTTTCATAGACCATTCTTTAACACTCAATAAGTTTTTATTTTATTTTTTACAGTAATTACTTTAAGCTTTTCACATGTAAAAGGTTGTTGACAAGGGTTTTGCATTTTTGTTGCAGAAAATCATGGAGGTGTAGCTTGTACAGAGATACAAGACTACCCTTGTGCTGACCATGGCTCGTGGATTCATTTCGGGTAAGCCCCGTGCTTTGAAAGATGGGTTCTCACCTTATATGCAGTTGGGGTGGTCGTTGGTCTCACCCAGGGTTTGAATACCCTTTCTTATTTCGCCACAAGTTAAACTGTGATGTTTTGAACTGTTTACAGGTTATTATAATTTTTAACTTTAAAATCAACCCTCGACAGGGTGATTGCACTCTGTGAGTGTGGTATTTTGGTTGAAGCTTAGCTTCTCTATCGATTTTGGAAGTATGCTAGTGAAGATAGATTCGCTGCAATAAGTAATTGATAGTTGGCTATTGAGCCGTACTCTGTAAAGGATTAGGGTTTATACCCATTTTGAAAATTTATGAAGATAACTGTGTTTGAGTATTTATTCAGTTTTGATATGTTTAAAATTAAAGGCTGTACTCTCAGCCGTGATGGAAATCTTGAATATTTTGATGAATTTCATTGGGTTAGGGTTTAATCTGTAAAACCCTGGTTCGGTTAAAATTACTCTTAAGTTATTAATTATATCATTTTCTTTATATTTGTTTATATGTCCTTAAGGACTGAGAATGGAATAATTTGATTACCTATAGTGATTACACTGCTTAAGAGTAATGGTTAATATGTCAGTAATGGCAATGTTTTAGTTTTGAGGGCTGATATCCCCATAATTAAGTATATGTTGTCTTTAACAGACTCTGTTTCTTTTGTAGAAGCCATTGTGCCTGTTAGATAATAATTGAAAGATATTAACCTAAGTTACTATGATACTTAGATTTATTTATAATTTATATTTCAAAGTTTATTATTTATGCTCAATTCGTGAGCTAGGGTTTTGATCCCTTTTTTTTTTAATAGGATAGTAATTTCCTATGTTATTACCTTGTAATTATTGTTGCTGTATTCATTAATTATTATCCTATAGTTGTTCTTGGTTTTGAGAATAATAATATTAATAATATTTACATTTATAATACTATTATCTAAGTAATACATTCATTCTTAATTTACATAATAATTCTGACTGAGACAGTCTATAATATTTATATTAGTTTTATTTAATTTGTTGCTGTGGGTTACTTAGAATACCAAAAAAAATGTAAAACCTCCATACTTATCAGTATTCTTTATGTTTATACTGTTCTACAGAATCATAATATAGTTTTACAGTATTTTACTTAACTCTAAGTTACTTTTATCTTTTAACTATTAAGCTCGGTGAGGACTACTGAAATCCTTATCACATTGCTTAATTATAATTCCAATGGATACAGGAAAATTAAATATTACTAAAGGGAAAAGCTATCAATAATATATTTATACTTATGCATAATATGAACTATTAATTCCCAGTTGATAAATCTAAGTCTTCTATTTCCAAGTAAGGTACAGTTTATGTAAATAAAGACTGTGTAGAAAAAAAATTGATAAAATTTATCTACTGATATCCGTCAATACTATAAGTAAAATTCTGTATTAACCTGCTATTTGCACAGTCTATTTCTAAAAACATGTATGCAAACAAATTAATAATCTCTTAGAAAGCATCTATCTACTGAAAAGTAACATTTCATAGAACATGAATATTGAATTCATTATAATCCTATCATACTTTATTTACTTAAACAAGCTACCTGTGCTAGAGTACGATCTGGATTACTTCAGATGGGGAAAAACACAGGTAGGGTTTATCTTTCACTCACAATACATATTTAATCTAGAATGACTAAGAAGTTTTAACACAGCATATCATAACATCATTCATTTACTGATCATACATAAAGAATAACCATAACATGGGAATTAAAAGATAATGAAGCATGTCTTTAAAGTTGGACAACAACAGCAATGGGAGGCCGTTCCTCCCTACCAACTCCTGGAGAGCGCTCAAACAATGACTTCTCGGGACCCCCGAGCCTATTTTGATCTACTTGGCTGGAACTAGGTGGAGCAATCAACAAGGTACTAGTCCTGAGACTCAATACCAACTCTGCATACTATAGTAAGATCTTTAGCTGCAAGCTGCACAAGATAAACTTCCTGCAGTTTTCCCCTCAAACACCCTCCTTCAATTTTCCCTTTTCCCAATAAATTCCTTGAAGTGCATTCACCTGAATGATTCTTCTCCTGGAAAAATGAGCAGCCTCAGCTCTCTACATTGGACATTTTTAATAAGATTGCCTAGGTCTTTTTGGGCTAGTTGTCATTAATTGAGCCACCTGCTCTGATCCCACTTTCTTGGGGGATCATGACGCCAAATGTAGGGAAGTTTCCACCTGCAACATAGGAAGTGTTTGAGGATGCTGCCACTTGTCTTTTTTCTCTCCACCTAGTTCCTTCCACCACTTGACCAGTAACACTCTTTTTAACAGCTCTCCCAGGCTATTGTCTCCATTTTTATTTATTAAAAATTAAATATTCAGAATTACATTCCACATCCTTGACTCTGTTGAGTCATCAGTTTCCACTTAGCATTAAATTTAACATAATGTTTGGGAATAATATCAAAATAAGATAACATTATTTTACAAAATTGGGGCATGTGACACTTTCTTGCTTTATTTGCTATGCTTAAGACTTTTTAGAATTTGTGCATAACTCCTAGGCTTCTCTTCAAACTTCTTCTCTGGGAGCTTGAAGTCTTCAATGGTCTCTTCCTTATCATAGCCTAACCCAATCTTGACGAGCGGTGAGCTTTGATGACTAAGGATGTCATATAGAGTTGAAGAAGTCCTTTTAAACTTCAAATTTGTAGCAGTTATCTTATTTATTTCCTCTTTCAGAGAAATGATCTCAAGCTCTTTTGCTTGACTCACCTTATTTTGTTCTAGTAGCTGTGTTTTGGCCTCTTCCAATTGACTTTTAAAACTAGCACAGGTCTCATTGGTTTATTTCTAGTTAGCCACTTCATTTTTCAATCGATCAAGTTCATCTTTCAAATAACTTACTTCTGCATTCTTTTCTTGAATTTGACTCATGATGTTTTGCTGAGTTTGCTCATATTTTTCTAATAGTCTTTGCTACAGCTTATCCTTTTCCCTAGATTTCTTCAATTTATCAAGGACCTTTCTTTCAATCTTTGTGAGTGCTTCCTCTGGTACTTCATTCATTGAACAACCTATTTGTTCATCCATTGTGTCTAAGGATCTCCTTCAAGCTTGAAAGGCTTGTGACGAAGGACGAATCTAATACCAATTGTTGGACACAATGGCTCACTGAGAGGGAGGGGTGAAACAGTGAGCTTATACTTAATCCAAATTTCAACTTCAATCAAAATATCATATCTTCATTCAGACATTTACTTCATTATCACATTCTTCCTTATGATTGGATCTTCCTTGCTGAGTATTAGTATGTTCTTTCTTGCTTTCTTCGCTATGCTTAAGACTCTTCAGAATCTGTGCATAACTCCTAGGCTTCTCTTTAGTATTCTTCTATGGGAGCTTGAAGTCTTCAGTGGTCTCTTACTTATCATAGCTTAACCCAGTCTTAACGAGCGGTGATCTTTGATGACTAAGGATATCATCTAGAGTTGAAGAACTCAGTTTAAACTTCAAATTTGTAGTAGCTATCTTGTTCATTTCCTCTTTCATAGAAATGATCTCAAACTCTTTTGCTTGACTCACCTTATTATGGTCTAGTAGTTGTGCTATGGCCTCTTCCAATTGACTTCTAAGACTCGCACAGGTCTCATTGGTTTCTTTCAAGTTAGCCACTTCATTTTTCAATCGATCAAGTTCATCTTTTAAAGAACTAACTTCTGCATTCTTTTCCTGAATTTGACTCATGAGGTTTTCCTGAGTTTGCTCAAATTTTTCTAATAGTCTTTGTTGTAGCTCATCCTCTTCCTTGGATTTCTTCAATTTATCGAGGAACTTTCTTTCAATATTTGTGAGTGCTTCCTCTGGTACTTCATTCATTGAACAACCTGTTTGTTCATCCATTGTGTCTAAGGATCTCCTTCAAGCTTGCAAGGCTTGTGTCGAAGGTCGGTTCTTACACCAATTGTTGGGCACAATGGCTCACTGAGAGGGGTGGGTGAAACCATGAGCTTACACTTAATCCAAATTTCAACTTCAATCAAAATCTCATATCTTCATTCAGACATTTACTTCATTATCATATTCTTCAATAACCTATATCATTAATCATTCACCAAGTTAAACACATTAATCACAATGCAAGAGACACTAGTTATAATTTTGTAATCTTTTGTAATTGTTCAACCAGCTACAACCGTGAGGTAATTCAACACCAAATGATACAGAGAGCACGAACTCCTTATATAGGACCCATCCTAGTTTTCTTAGACCCAGCCAAGAAGGGTTGAGGTTTCAAAACCCCATATCCAATACTAGCTTGCATTACAATATAATATACCATCAAATATCTCATCATCTGCTCATCAACATCTGTTAGGTCTGCTCATCATCTGCTCATCAACATCTATTATATTTGCTCATCATCTGCTCATCAACATCTATTTGGTTTGCTCATCATTATGTTCACCAACCTCTGCTGCTCATCATTGTTGCTAATCCACCTCTAGTCAATACTTCTTCTGTTGGTCATTTTATGCTTGTTGCTGCAACTCTAGGTGACACTTCTAAATACTGTCACCATAATCAACATCAAGGAAAGATATGATCATCATGGCTTATATCATCTCATTACTGTACACTTCACTATGTACTGTAAACAAGGAATTGCATTCTTCATCATCCATACTAGCACTTCTCATCACTGCTCATCACTATATTCACTGCATGTCATTCACTTACAATAGTGGAAGAAGATTTAATTAACTATCTATGGACCTTCTCTAAGTTTGATAAAATTCCACTAAGTTTATTGACACTCACACTTTGGGACTAAAATTTAGCCAACAATATTAATTTAGGATTTATAACCAAATGTAATATATGTTGATGCTCAACATCGACATGCTTCTAAAGTAGTTGGAGCATGATGCCAAAGGCAAACCTACTGAACTTTTTTGTAAAAACATTTACTCTATACCGTTATGTTCAGAGTAATGTGCTTGTCATGTTTGCACCACATTTCTCCATTTTCGCTTATGTTGGCCACTTCGAGAAATCTTCCAAGTTGTACCTCAAAGTCGCCATAGTCTAGTCGGTGTCGTGTCATGGAGATTTTTGTTTTCTCGGGATGGGCATCATCATGTCATGATTTTTATGCCATTGTGTTTTTCTCATCGTATCAATCACACTCATATTTTGTTTAGACAAAACCGAGTCTATTTGACCCTTTCGACATTATGTCAAAGTTTCAGCAAGTAAATGCTTATTATGTCTTGTCGGCTAAAATTCATGAAGTTCGTTTCCATCCATAAATTCATTAGTCATTCCTGCTAGCGTTGTCTCATTATCTAACATCTAAAAGTTTTCAAATCATTCTCCCCTACCCTCATTGCAAAAAATGCCTATGTCCTTCATTCATTCGATAAAATATTTTCGCCTCCTTTGCTTTTGAGTTCAACTTTTTATAACCCACATCACAAAACTAATAAACTTCTTCATTTACTAGAACCTCTTTTCCCTAATTCACTGCTCTAGCCTAGCATTATTCTATTCCCTCTTAAAAACAAAAAACAAACTCAATTATTATCCCAATCCAATTCCCTTAAACCTTTTCCTATATCTCTCCCACCTTTTATCTCCCACAAAGTCTCACCTTTTAAATAAAATATTTATATTTTCCCTTCACCTTTTTCTAAGTTCCTATACTTACCCCTACCCCTTAAACAAAAAAAATTAAAAATCTCTTAAAGTTCCATTGAGACTTCTCAAAGTGTCCCTCTTATCCCAAACCCCTTCACTTTTCTTTTTTTTTAATTTTAAATCAAAACGAATTTTTTTCTTTTGATAAAGAAATTGTTGAGCCTTCACCCAATTACAATTATTCTTAAATATACAGTTCCTTGTTTCCAAATCTTCTCATTTCAATATTAAGGAATGGGATGCATCGAACTAGGACCTTCATTCAAGCTTAGCACTCCTGGAGAAAGAAGGCAGCCTCGATTTGCTTTGTAGTCTTCCAACTTATTCAAATCATGAAGAATGTGATAAGAGGTAATAGAAACACAGTCTATCAAAATGAAGTGCAACCTTTGCATAGTCATGTTTAAACTGAGGTTGTTGAACTTTGTAGTAGAGTTTAAAACTTTTATTATAATTTCCGAGTCTCCAAATATTTGAATGTTGTTATGTCCAGTTGCCTTTGCAAGTTGACATGCTTTTAGAAGTGCAAATAATTCTTCTTAGTTATTTGTAAGTTGTCCTACTCCCCAGCTGAAGCTGATTTCTAAACTTCCTCCTGGGTAGAAATAAAATCCCCCTACCCCAACTTTCCCCTGATTTCCTTTTGATGGTCCATCGAAGAAGATTGAGACTTTATTTTTCTTTTGCCACCATTTTGTAAATTCCTTTTTCGTAATTCTGACCTGCCAACTTGGTTTAATAATAGGCCTGCTCGAACCCCACTGAATTTTATCCACGTGCAGTGATCCAATCCATTTATGCTCAGCTTCAAGTTCAATGGCATCAATTTGAGAATTTCCCATTACTTCCAAAAGAAAAGCCTTAGATTTTATTGCTACAATTCAGGCTTCATGACTTTACTGTTAAAAATTGAATCATTTCTTACTAACCAAATTTTCCACCATAAAATTTTTGGAATGGCTTGCCATATTTTCCTCCATTCATGACTGGTTGAAAGAAGACCAGGATACCTTGACTGCCAATTTTTAAACAGACTAACAGGTTCAGAATTTGAAGGAATAGAAAAAGAAAGCAACCCACACAAGAAATGTGCCCAAACTTTCTATGTAAAAACACATTCACCAAAGAGATGGGCTGAAGTCTCAGCAGCTTGAAAATAGAAACAACATCTAAATGGTCCAAATAAACCTTGTTTTGACAAATTTTCATCGGTTAATACTTTTTGGTGCATAAGGGTCCAAGTAAAAAAAATTACTTTTGGTATGCTAGGCAAATTCTAGACCGATTTCCAAAAGTCTGTATTCTGAAGTGAACCAGTAGAATGTTGCATTACCTGAAAACTGTGAGTAGCGATGTAGTTGCCAAAGGATCCCCAACCCCACATGTCATTGCACAATAAGTGTATGGGATCCAGACCAGACAGTTTATTCAACAACAAAATCTGTTGAGCAAGAAGATTGGGATGGGCACGTTCTGACAGTTTTGGGAAAGCCCATGCAGCCCAGTTTCCATTACTGTCCCAAGAAATAATATCTGACAATCTTAAAAGACCTTTATTTACCAGCCAAAGCTTAATCTCAGTAAGAGATAAATCAGAGTTGAGAGGAGCGTTACCTTTTATTTTGTCATCCCACATGAATGCCTTTCTGCCATTTTTTGGTATACAAAAAAGATGCTGAGTAAATAATTTGAGTCCTCTTCTGCATAAATTCCAGGTAATCGAACCTTTATGAGTATTTGTCATTTGTAGATTTCTTAGAGTTCCTCCTTGAAGATATCTTTTTCCAAAAAAATTGACTGACCAAATGTTTTTTTAGCAGAGAATAGCTGCCATAGTAATTTTCCTCCTATAGCTAGATTAACCAATCCCAGATCTCTAATTTGCAATCCACCTTCTAGTACAGGTCTTTTAACAATATCCCATTTAACCAAATGCAATCTGTTCTGATTTCCTTTTCCATCTCTCCAGAGGAAATCTTTGATTAGCTTGGATATCTGATCCATATCAATTTTGGAGCTAGGAGAAGAGATTATTGGTAAATAGGAAGAGCTGAAAGAATTGACTTAATCAAAAGAAGATTCCCTGCCATCATGAACCATTGACCACCCCACAAAGAAATCTTTGCTTTTATCTTGCTAATAATTTCCATCCAGAGATAAGGGTTGTTTTTTCCCAAGGTTAAAGGAAGTCCCAAATATTTAACCTTGTCCCATGTAGCCTATCCTTCAAAGCCTAAAATCTGTTATATATTTGCAACTATTTAATGTTCTACATTCCAACCATACACGAGACTCTTACGATTGTTAATAAGAGCCCCTAAAATAATAATAAAAATGTTGCATAATTTCTGCAAAAACTCTTGCCATATTTAATGAAGCCCCTCCTAGAAGAAAAGTATCATCCATAAAGAGAGCATGGTTAATAGCTTCAACTCCACTTGCTGAATTCAAGCCCAGAATAATCCCATCATTTTTTCCAATAGTTAGCTTTCTACTCAATGTATCAGCCATTAGAATACACAAAAACAACGAAAGTGGACATCCCTGTCGAAGACCCATGGTTGCTTGAAAGAAGTTTACTGGTCTTCCATTTACCAATGGCGCTATCCAAGGCTTATCAGTACAAGATTTTATCAAATTTATAAAAGCAGGGATAAATCCAAAAGAACGGAGAACTAAGTAAACGAAGGATAGCTTTACCTTGTCAAAGGAATTTGCCATATCGAGTTTAATTAGCATGCCCTTCTCCTTTTTTTGAAAGTTGGATTGCATGGCTTCTTGAACTTGGATCACACTGTCTAGAATATGTCTCCTTTTTACAAACTTGCCTTGAAGAGGTGATATCAACTTCCCAAGCAAAGGTTTGAGCCTGTTAACTAAAGGTTTAAAGAAGATTTTATAAGATGCATTACAAAGTGAAATAGGTTTGAATCGATCAAAAGTAGAAGGATTAACTTCTTCAGGAATTAATTCAAGGAATGTGGAATTGGTGCATCCACCCACTTTGGCTTTTAACTAAAATGCTTTGATCATCCGAAGTAAATCTTTTATGATTACTGTCCAACAAACTCTATAAAAATGAAAAGAGAATCCATCAGGGTCTGGGGCTTTATCCGGCTCCATAGACCATATAATATCAATGATCTCTTCCTCTGAAAAAGGCTTCATTAACTCAACATTTTCCTCCTCACTCACTAAACAAGGAATGTTGGACAAAAATTCAGAGGCTAAATCTAAATCAATAGAACCATCTTCTCTATACAGGCTCTGAAAATGAACTTCAGCCGCTTGTTTAATTTGAGTAATGCCTTTAAAATTTTAACCATACAAAGAGGAGATTTCCGAAATATGATTTTGGGAAGGTCTAGCTCTGTACTGTTTGTGGAAAAGAGGTATTCTGGTCTCTCGCTTTCAGCCAAGTACTATGTGACTTCAATCTCCAATATTCTTCTTCTTGCCTAAACACTCGAAAGGAGTTAAAATGTGCTTTTTGCTCTTTTTCCAACATGACAGAGGTAATTTCTGATTCTTCCATTTCCAATTGGATCTCCTCCAATTTTTCTAGGGCCTATTTTCTTTCATTAATTTGATTTTTATGAGAGTGTTTAACCCATTCCTTCAATGCAGCTTTGGTGTTTTTAAGTTTCCTCTCCCACACATAGTTTGGCGATCTAAAGACTGGGAGATCCCACACCTTGGATATAATACTCATAAAAACCATCTTTTCCTATCCATAGTGGGTTGAACCGAAAGGGAATGGGTCTGAGATCCTCTTCATCTTCTAGCTGCAGCATTATCGACTTATGATCTGAAGTAAGCTTGGGCAAGATACTTGAGGATTTTATTTTTACATCAGCAGAGAGCTCTGAACCAAAAATCGATCCAACCTAGAAGAGATGTACGCTGCTCCAATTCGATTATTAGTCCAGGTGTATCTTCCTTTTTTGCTTTAAAATCAATCAGTTCCCGGAGTGAAATGAGATTCTCCACCGTTTTGAGCATGGGATCTCTCCCGCAGCCTCCTCCTTTTTTCTCTTTAGGATACATTGTGATATTTAAATCACCAGCCACAATAATATTGAAAAGAGAATTCACAGCAATAAAGTCTATCAGAGAATCCAACATTCTCTTTTCTCCTTGAAATTGATAGGTACGTAGAGATTAAAAATAACAAGGGAAATCTTACTTGGGATGTGTCGGAGTTTGGAAAAATTCCAGTGCTACGTTACAAGAGAGTTTTTCAAAGAGAAAAGATTCTTTGTCCACAAGGTTGCAATTCCACCAGAAGAACCTCGAGCACTCACAACCATCCCTGCATTCCTTTTCCAGTTCTTTTTGCTTAAGGATAGGAGGTTGTCCTTGTCTATTTTTGTCTCTTGGAGCAGAAGAACATCAGGAGAAGCCATTCTTAAGAGATATTTAACGGATTCCACTTTCGATGAATTTCCAAGCCCTCTGCAATTCCAAGAGACAATGTTCATTATTTATTATTAATAGAAGGAAGAGGGCCTCCTTTTGAAGGTCTAGCCCTGGTATTCCTGGCAATTGACATGTCAATTGTAGCTTGACTTCCTTGCATCTTCAATCGTTCAGCTTCTTCCTCCCGAACCTTCTTAAGAGATTTGCGTCCTTTTTTTGAGGACCTCTCAAGAGATTCTTCTTCAGATGAACCAGAGATATCCATGGGTTTCTTTTTTTTTCCATTTCTGCATATGTGGGAGAGTATCCATCAGCAGGGGAACTAGGATTCGACTCAGTTGATTCTTTATTTTCTTCTCGTGTCTGATCTTGAGATTAAGGAACTTCTCCCTCTTCAAGAACTGAAGGCACTTGTTCTTCTGGATTGCTCAGAACATCAACATTGTTTTTTGTTGTTATTTCCTTCATAGCTGCTCCAATTTCATGCTGGTTTTTTTTTCTCGATGGGATTACTACCTGACCCCATTTCTTCTCTTTTTCCCTTTGAATTATTTCATTGCTTTGTTGTACTTGTTTTTTGGACTTGTGTCGATTATTCTCCCTTCTCTTTGGCAGCTTCTTCATCAACTTTCTTCTTGCATGATCTGACAAAATGCCCATAGCCATGACAATGTCTGCACTTTAATGGAAATTGCTCATAATCAAGCTCCTGCACATGTGACCAATCTGCTACTATAAACTTAATCGCTTTAGGAAACCCTACCTCCAGATCCACTTCAACACATATTCGAGCACAAGGATATTGTTCTCTTCTTTCATCTCTATCTATATACTTACCCAAAGTGTTTCCTATAGCTTCAAGAGACTCCGAATTCTAGCAATGAAGAGGAAGATGTGACAACCTAGCCCATACAGGAACAATATAAGGTACATCTTGATTCAGATCAAAGTCCAGAGTCCACTTATTCAGGTAAATCCATTGATTTTCCATGAAATATGGCCCGTTTCTAAAAATAAATCTTCGTCTTCTGAATTTTCAAAAAGAAAAACATAACATCCTTTACCTATCAAGTTGTTGCAAATGCCTTTTGAGATAAGGGGTTTCCAGTTTCTTTGAACCCATCCATCAATTTCCTTGGGTGATGGCCAAAGACCAGTAAACAGGCCAATCATACCCCGATCTGGAATATTCATGGATGTTCAGCATGGTTGTTTCATAGGTAGATCCATCGAGGGAATATTGTCTAGTTTCTTGACAAGTTTATGTTGGTTATGAGTGGGATTCCTATTGCTGCTATCAATCTACTGAAAGTAGTGAGTTCAGGGGGAGGGGAGGAACCCCCTCCATCAGCCATGACAGAAACTCTTAGAGCAGTGGAAAAACTGCAGCGATATCAGAAGAAGAATCAAGAAACTCCCAAATCCAAACTCAAAGAACTATGGAAAATTTGCTCCTAGGTCACAAATTTCTCCACTGATTCCAGCCTCAGCATGGGACAGAGCCAAGGATCACTCCAAGACATGCAGTGTGCAACCAGAGGAGCAACTATTCAACATCACCCATTCAACAATATGTATAACCAAACCGTTTGCCCGCCGATTCCAACAGAGTCTGAGCAAAGGTTGGGCGTGAAAAACCAAAACACTTCACCAAATCTGGAAAAAAAATTGAAAAATCTTCTTAAAGCAAAAAAAAAAACTCAGTTGTCTCAAACCCCTTTACTTTCTTATCCACCTTTATAAAACACTATTAAAAAACTTTAAATTAAAATCCCTTTACCTCACCTTTTAAATAAAATATTTATATTTTTCCTTTACCTTTTTCCTTCACATTTCCCTAAGTTCCTATACTTAACCCTCCCCCTTAAACCAAAAAAATATTAAAAATTAAAAATCTCTTAAAGTCCCATTGAGACTTCTCAAAGTGTCCCTCTTATCCCAAACTCCTTTACTTTCTTGACTCTTCTCCTTGCTTAGATCTGAGAGTTATTTGTATACCTAGATGGTGCCTATTATGATTATGATTAACAACCAGGGCTCCTATCACTAACACTCCAAGTTAGTAAACCTTTGTGTTATGTTTATTTACCAAAAGTTTCCCGCTCTGAGGCCAATTGTAAATAACAAATGCAAGGTTGAGTTATAACCTACAGACTTTGTTCTATCTCCTCATGTAAAATAAAAGAATAAAGAAAAGAGAGATGCAAATACTAGGATGCCTCTAATCGAGGGTTCCTTTCTACTTCCTGCTATTGAGATTGCAATGGGTATGGGTTGGGTTCCAACGTTGCTTGTTCCCATGGTAGGACATCATGTAAAGAAGCGAATGTGTAGCGTAGGGTACCGAAAATAATCTTTTCCACCCCCTACTAGTGGTGGTTGTGTAAGGGCCTTAAGCCAAGTGCACCTTGGTGCATCACCTTCATGCTTATAGGAACCTAGCACTTATGCCCAAGATGGTTAGCTTGGGCGCTCGACAAGGAAAGACACTTCAATTGATGGACATAATGGCTTGGAGAAAGGGACGCCTTGCCCAAACGACCAAAAATATAAGTCAAAGCAAGTGGTACACGTGGAACAACATAGGCGTGCACCCCCACTCGAAGCACACACTTAGCCAAATTGGCGCATGAAAAGCTTAAGCGAAGTGGGAGTGTGGCACATCAGCAATTGGTGTGGGTCGGGGCTTCAGGGGATCTACGCACCCAAGTGGAAAACATGGTGCGCTGAAAATTGGGAGTTGGGGCGAGCTTGGACCAAGCGCCCACATGCTCCATAGAAACTGCACCAAAGACTCACGATGGACGGTTGGACAACAAGGCAATTGGAGATGACTTTGGGTGGACGAACCGTTTGGAAAGAACTTTAGCATAGATTGCACATGTTACAGGCATTGGTTGAGTATATCAGTAGGTTAACAACATAACACATCAGCTAAGGGGTGCTTTAGCGAGTGCACCAAGTAAGGGGTGTGACCCACACACATGGGTCACACCTGTCCATACAGTGGCTATATAAATGCGAAGGAAAACAAAGGCAAGGCATGGAAGTTGGGGCACACTAGCAATCTCTGGATGGGCATTCGAGTTTCGATTAAGTAACCAAGACACAGTTCGCTCAAGGAAGTTCGCTAACGTAGTATGTAGTTTGTGGGGGCTTGGTTTGGGGGATATTTTGACAGCATGAAGAATGAGGGTTTATGGAGCAGTCGAGAGTGAAGTGAAACAAAATTGGGTAGGTGACTACAATAGTTGGAGAGAGCTTGCAAGGAGATTTTTTAAGTCTTGTAACTCCTCGATCATTGCGGTTTGTGCACGCCAAGTGGGAGGATTCCTACAGGTGCTCCCTTCTTTATATTTATTTATTTTTTGTTAAGAAATGTCCGTCACTCGAGGCTAGTGCATTTCCACCATTGGTTGAGAGGATGCAACCCAGGGGCATCTAAGTCGTCAAAATAACCCCGGGATTGCACCCAGCTTGGGCCACACCAACCCTTAACATGGCTGGATTTTTGGGTGTCTCCTCCCAACTAGCTCACCCAAAGGGGTTTGAACCCAGGTCTCCTTGTTAACGATACCCACTCCTTAACCGAATGAGCCAGCGAGATTTGACAAAAGGGTAGGCAGGCTTGGACCTGTTTAGCCTTCCTCGTGGAGAGCCATGCCCTCGCTCAGGTTCGAGCACACGACCTATCCTTCATTACGAGTATAACCTTACCACTCCGCCGCCTCTGGTGCCTCCACTGACCTTCCTTCTTTATATTTTTTGTAACTCATATTTTTGTTATATTACATTTAAAAACACGACAAGACTGGTTGGGGCTGTCTCTCACCTAAATGACATTGTTTACTTGTTAGTTGTTCTTTTACTATAAAATGTGGGATGTTAAGACACTTGATAAAATTTACTAAGTGTTATAGTAGAAAGTGAGCTAAGTGGTTTCCGCATAGGCGTAATCTTCCAGGTTAGTAGGAAAGCTAGTCTCACCCCGTTAGTGAAACCCCGGACAGTGTTGCACACTCTTATCCAACCTTGGTGAAGAGCGTGTTGGGTTAAGTGGACATGACAAGTCATGTTATAGAAGGAGGGATTAAATAGAGGGTTGTTCACTAGGAGGATTTGGTTCACGAAGATAAGATTAAAACTCCTTTTCCCCGAAAGAAGAACATTGTTACCTACAAGATTTGCCAAATGATAGTAGTTTTGGGGGCTATGCTCCTCTTCAATGAACATAAAAACATGAATATGTATGTGGATGATATAATAAATGTTATACTTTTTTTCCTCATAATCGTTTAAGTTCCTCTACTATTGACGACTTATATGCTTTTTTCTGCTGCTAATGGTGCTGGAACTAGGTCAACCACAACAGAGGAATTGATTGGTTAAACCTGGTCATGCTGCCTATTTCTGTATGATTTTGTTATGGTCTCCATTGTAATCATATGGTGCAAGATTCATTCCATGCCACACCACTTATTAATTCATTCACTGTGCATTCAAATTCCAAATTTCAATTGGGGTGCTTCATTTGAACGTTGGATATAGCAAATGCAACTCATGTTGATATTTTTGTTATTATTTTAAAATAACACAAGTAGGGAATGAAAGGTGTGTGCGAGCTTCCAAACATCTCTATAGTGAACATTCAACTTTTCATATCGATCACTAAAGTCCAAATCTAGATATCGATATGGGACTAGATCATCAATGACCTATGTTGTTGGGTTAACAACTGAAACAACTAGCTCTATTACCGGTATCAATGGTACCAGTGCATTGGTGTTTCTCCTGTCAGTTTTATCGCTCTATGACTTGATTCCAGAGTTGTATAGATTCCTAGTGAAGTCACCATGTGGAATGAAGCAAAGACTGGATGCATATGAAGACGTGTTTGAGGAGATTAAATTGAATTCACAGAAAAAATAGCTAGTTGAACAATTCTACATAATTCGAACTGAAGAGGTTCCTTTGGGATTCAACCATTCATTAATAACCACCCAAAGATATATGGTAGTGGGGTTGGGTCTTTGTTTTATAATTGTTCACATAGATCGCCATACTTTAAAATATTACTAGCATACCCCCTAAGAGGGGAAATGAAACATCGAAGAAGACTTTTCTATGTTGAAAAATGAGAGAAAATTGTGTGTATGTAGATAATATAATTTTATGTGTTGAAAACAAGTCTAGTGAATTTATGGTAGGCATAGTAGTCAATGAAATTGAAAAGAAAAACTTGGTGCAGGTACTAATAAGCAATAAATAGAAACCCATGTAATTGATAACAAGTAAAATGAAATGTATATTGATTTGCCATACAATAAATATACATATTTGAGTAAAACAATAAAGGGCTAGGTACTGATAAGTTTGACTCTAATTATATTACAATCAACATTGGTATATTCATTTGGTAAGGGGAGTGTAGGTATTGAGGGTTGCAATTTTAAATGTGAGAGGGACATTTAATGAAGGTGCACCTCTTCCTTTTTTCAAAGTGAGACATATGAAGTGTATTTAATATTTGCATAGCATTCGAAGGAGAATGATGGTGCAATTCACATTCCTTGTAATGTTGTAGTGTGACATTTCCTTGAAGGTCAATCCTTGACGTTTAGTGTTGCTAATGTCAATGGTTGACCTTGTTAATGTCAATCCTTGGGATTTTTGGATATTCAATGTATAGTCCATCTTGAGGGGGATTTGTTTCTTGTTACTTCAATTGAAGGTTGGAATTGGTATGTGTTTAGGTTGATATTGGTCCCATGGATGCCCAATGTAATTATCAAATGCCACGACAACATATGCTAGTAACATCTGAGGGATAAATCCAAGTGTGTATATAATTTGAATGACAATTCTGAATGCACCATTTACTAATCTTGATTCGACCCATAAATTACAAGATAACTTTAATCTCTTCCCTACACATAAATATTTATTTTTCACAAATGTGCCCGACCTTCAAAACTGGGATAACACGAGCAATGAGAATTTCTTCAATTTGAGTATGGATAGTACAATGGGTTGGTCATTGGGGTCCATTTTATTCCATTTGGAGAATCAATGACCATTAGTTTATTTGTGACAATGATTACTAATGTGTCCATTAAGAGATGGATAAGTAACAATGCCATGTTTGATTTCATACAAGTAGTACATGTATGCATAATAGAGAAGGCATTAATCCGTTTGCAAAAATAATGGGTAGCATGTGGATGGGCATGATGTTGAAGAGCACTTGTTGGAAAATGCATAAGAGGTTATTGTTTATTATGCATTGTAGTCTCTCAAAGAATCTTTACTCCATCTTTCTTTTCATCATATCTTCTCTTGCATTGTTCATTTTGTTGGACCCTAGATGTAGGGCTAATGCACAATCATGGACTCCTTTAAAGACACTTTAGATGCCACATAATACTGGAATAAATGGAAAACTCTGACTTTAGGTGACAATTAGGGGTTCTTCCCTAACTTATTTGAAGATGAAGTAAAAAAAGAAAAGATAGGAAATTGAATCAGCTTTCATAATATATAGCTTTTATGTAGAGAAAATTTGTGTAAATGATTATAAAATTAGTTTCCATGAAAGTGGGTTTTCAAATTTTCAGCACATCTTAACATATATGTTTGTGCGTGTGCAGCAATATATGAGGTAAATGATGTCAATTTGGGATAAAATCTTGTAGACATATGAAGGACATATGGGCCTAGTGCAACACTATTTATTCAGAATTTTTCATGAATTATTATTTTTTATTATTAATTATTGAAGTTACAAAAGCTTGAAATTAAAACCTTATGTGCGGGTGCAACACTTTAGGGGCAAAAATTAATGAAATCCTTGATTTCTAAATATAATATCGTAGAGCTTGATCTTGTCTAGTGCATCATATAGTTTTATTGGGAAATGGTGATGGAAATCAAAAGTTATATAACAAACAATCGATGTATGTATTTTAAAAAACTAACGTGTGTTATTTATAAAAATAATTATAAATAAATAAAACATAGTTTTGAAGGAACAAATTACATATTCAGAATCGTAAGATCGTACTCTACAATATCCTAGATTTTCATAAAAATATATTGTATATGTCATAGCAAAACACGCCATCTAAACTGAGCATATTGATAGAGTTCTAAAAGACAAGCAATAGCCCTGGTTTATTTGTCCTAGCTAATAGGTTCGGTAGTCCGAAGCTATCTCCAAACCTAATGCCAAACCTTATTCCCACCAATTATTTTAATTTTAAAATAATGCATATTTGTTATAACGCATATATGTTATAGCTTATTCATATCGCATATGCGATATGATAAAGCTATAACGCATATGCGTTTTTTCTTAACTAATTTGGTATGAGAGTAAAAAAGAGTAATGGCATCCTTATCCCATTATAATACCATTTAGACAACACTACGATGGACACAAATAATTTCTCTTTTTAACGGTGAATGAAGCCATGGGCTGTGCATCCAAGAAAATAGGGCGGTGAACGAAGCCATGGGCTGTGCAACCAAGAAAACAATAATTCCTCCTGTCCTTCGATCTATTCTGCTTCAAGGGAAAATTTGCAACATCAATAGAGAGATTGAAGATTGATTTATATCAGCACTCAAAGGATGCTATAAATTCACAAGAATGCTTATTTGGTAGCTCTTTTGTATGTAAAAAATCCAGAACGAGACGATGGATCAACATACACTCTCACTGCAAATCGCTAGTGATGATTTGTCGATAGGTGATAGGTGACTTTAATCAACATTGTTATAGTTATCGTGTTCTTTTAATCGCCATCCTCCTCCTCCTCCTCCTCCTCATCACCCTCATCCTCATCATCATCATCATATTCATCATCCTCCATCCTCACCCTCATCCTCATCATCATCATCATCATGGTCATCATCATCATCATCATCATCATCATCATCACCCTCATCCTCATCATCATCATCCTCATCCTCATTCTCATCCTCATCCTCATCCTCATCCTCATCATCATCATCATCATCATCACCCTCATCCTCATCAGCGTCATCATGGTCATCACCATCATCATCATCATCATCATCATCATCATCATCATCATAGTCATCATCCTCCTCCTCATCACTCTCATCCTCCTACTCCTCATCATCACCCTCATCCTCATCATCATCATCATGGTCATCATCATCATCATCATCATCATCATCCTCATCCTCATCCTCATCCTCATCATCATCATCATCATCACCCTCATCCTTATCATCATCATCATAGTCATCATCCTCCTCATCATCACCATTATTGTTCATCATCATCTTCATCATCACCCTCATCCTCAGCATCATCATCATCATCATCATCATCCTCCTCCTCCTCCTCCTCCTCCTCCTCCTCATCATCATCATCATCATCACCCTCATCCTCATTAGCTTCATCATGGTCATCATCATCATCATCATCATCATCACCCTCATCCTCATCCTCATCATCATAGTCATCATCCTCCTCATCATCACCATCATTGTTCATCATCATCTTCATTGTCACCCTCATCCTCATCCTCATCATCATCATCGTCAACCTCATCATCATCATCACCCTCATCCTTATCATCATCATCATAGTCATCATCCTTCTCATCATCACCATCATTGTTCATCATCATCTTCATTGTCACCCTCATCCTCATCCTCATCATCATCATCGTCAACCTCATCATCATCATCACCCTCATCCTTATCATCATCATCATAGTCATCATCCTTCTCATCATCACCATCATTGTTCATCATCATCTTCATTGTCACCCTCATCCTCATCCTCATCATCATCATCGTCAACCTCATCATCATCATCACCCTCATCCTTATCATCATCATCATAGTCATCATCCTTCTCATCATCACCATCATTGTTCATCATCATCTTCATTGTCACCCTCATCCTCATCCTCATCATCATAGTCATCATCCTCCTCATCATCACCATCATTGTTCATCATCATCTTCATTGTCACCCTCATCCTCATCCTCATCACCATCCTCATCATCCTCATCCTCATCCTCATCATCATCACCCTCATCCTCATCATCATCATTATGGTCATCATCATCATCATCATCATCATCTTCATCATCACCCTCATCATCATCACCATACTCATCATCATCCTCATCATCATCCTCATCATCCTCATCATCATCCTCATCCTCATCCTCCTCCTCCTCATCATCATCACCCTCATCCTCATCATTTGAATCATGGTCATCATCATCATCATCACCCTCATCATCATCACCATCATTGTTCATCACCATCTTCATCGTCACCATCATCCTCATCATCATCACCATCATCATCATCACCCTCATCCTCATCATCATCATCACCCTCATCCTCATCATCATCATCATAGTCATCATCCTCCTCATCATCACCATCATTGTTCATCATCATCTTCATAAGCATATATAAATGTAAATTGCATATATTCAGTGAGCACTAAATCGCATATGCGATATATCCCATATGCACTAAATCGCATATGCGATATATCGCACATGCGTTTTGGAGAACATGTAAAAAACCTGCCCGTTCATTAAAAAACATTGTATCAATATCGCATATGTGCGTTATATCGCATATGCAATATGTGTTGTATACAAAATGTTGGGTTGCGTGCTGTGGGTCAGGTTTACTGTATCCAAAGACATAATTCGTCTGAACCCGCGCATAGAGAATTGTTCAACGTGCAATTTTTTATCATTACTTACATAATTCCATAGTTTTGTACAAGTTTGGGTGGATTTCAATGGGGAATGTACGTAATAGAGGACGAAAGTCAGCAAGGAAGGTGCTTACACCGGAAGAAGCAGAAAATAAAAAGAAAAAAAGAGGGAAGATTCAAGAAATAGTCGGCATTCATTACATGAGCAAATAGTTCCCATTCCCCCTCAATAGATACCTGACGTAGAGGGTGAGGAATATAATGTAGCATTAAAGGAAGCTAGTTATACGGAAGTTGATATTATTGATCCATTAGTAAACGGACAATCTTGTGAAGAGTTCAATAATTATGTTACTCCTGATGCAAATGTGACTCAGCAACAACCATGGTCGGTGGTTCAATCTCCTAATCAAAGTTGTGAGCATGTAGTGGATGTAAACGTCACTCCATCATTTCAAACGACAACAGATTTTGCATCAAAACGAAAGAGAACTCCTAAACGAATACAAGTGGATGAGAGCGGATTGACTTCCATGGAAGGTAAGGTGGCTAAACGCACTATCCTTCGTCATTGTTCTCAAATAATGAAACAATATTTTGATAACAAATCCGAAGCCAGTAAATGCCAATTATTTTTAGCTTTGCTTAAATCTAGAAATATGGCAACTGTTAGAAGAAATTTAGGCATAACAACAATGAAGAATATCAAATCAAGTAATCACATTGCTAAATCTCTTGCTGCTTCATTCACATCGATTGGTAAAAAAAACTCATTCACAAGACTGTAATGTGGCTCGTTGTGTATTGGCTGAATCAATTGTATGTAGATCCACAAGACAACGTCGTTTACTTAAATGCACATCACAAATTGTGCCTTTACATCCAAAGACACTTAAAAAATATTCAGTAAGAAGAGACAACCTTGATGTAGAGGGACAAATGGAAACATTATGGGCATTTAGCGGTAGGTTGCCTTGCAAAGACATGAAGTTAGTCGAAGCAGTGAAGGGCCTAGTGCAAAATTTTTGGCATGATAACACTAGGCCTTCTTCTAACACGAAGGATGTGTTAAAACATTGTAGGGGTTCTAGAAACACTGAACCTCATGTTAAACATTATCTGGACATGACACAAACTCAACTGTTCGAGATGTTTAAAGTTGCCCACGTAGAGCTAAGGCTCAAGCAAAGATCTTTTGAAAAATGCAAGCCTTGGTATGTTAGAATCAATACCATATGGAACACTTGTTGTTGTAGATACCACATAGAGTTTGACCTATATTACCATACATTTGCACATATACGTCTTTTTTGGATCCTAACCATGTGCAGGAATGCTCAAGTACAGTACCACCAATGTCATCCAAAGATTTCATCCATAGCATAATGTGTCCGAGGCAAGATGGGCAGACACATTACTTAAAACAATGTGTAGATGGTTCTTGCAACAATTGTGGTGGGCTATCATTATGGTCTGATTGCATCCATGAAAGTGAAGATCAAACATTCGGGAATGCATTTGTCGAGAAGCAGAACTATTAGTATGAGACATATCAGCTAAATGATGGGAACGAAAGCAGGAAGATTAAATTGGTGACTTCACAGGTAAATTGTTGAATATTGACATATTAATATTCATGTACACATTTTTTTATGTGGTTTATTGACATATTAATATTCATGTACCAGGTGTGAGTATGTGATTTTATTCCAGAGTTTCATGGAAAGATCCAACAGTACATTCAACATGTCGATATGGCACGGTGGCAAGATGAGCAATTCAAAATATGTCGGGACACCTTCCCTCTTGGAACAATACTATCAGTGGTTGAATTTGAGGAAAATTACACCCTACAACCACAAAATGAAATTCAAAGTCAATACTATCACTCAGAGCAGGTGAGCATAATGGTGCATATCACGTATTGACTTGGGCAAGATAACAATGAAGAGAAACGTGTGATACTGAAAGAAAGTCACTTCTACATAAGTGACGACCGGACCCATGCCATCCATTATGTGCAACATTGCTTTAAATTATTCTATGATCACGTGATAGCTATGGATATACCATTTTATCGTCATTTCATTTGGTCAGATGGTTGTGCTGGACAGTTCAAGAATGCACGTGTATTTGAATGGTTGTGTTTGTTGCACATAAAATACAAGGTGCCACATGTATGGAACTACTTTGAAACTGGTCATGGAAAAGGAGAGCATGATGGTGCTGGTGCATGCATTAAAACTGCCCTTCGAAGGGAAGATATGAAGTTTACAAGTGCTCGCCTTCGAGACGCTGCATTTATAGTCGAATGGTGTGCATCTGTCATGGGAGAACAAGCAACAAGGAAACACTTAGTGCGAGGAATATTTTGGGAGGTGACAAATGTGGATCGATCACAAACACATCGAGTGAACACAATGCATGGAACTCGATAGTTTCATTCAATTAGAAGCTCAAACAACTCGGCCCTACAAATTTGGACAAGATTGAAGGCTTGCTTTTGTAGTTCCTGTAGCATCGGTGAATGGGATGATTGTGAGGATACGAATACTATTGATACATGGGATCGAGTGGCACTTGGCACCAATTTCAACGGGCTTAATGAAATAGACCATTTGGAAGATGATCATACACATATTTTTATAGACTATGATCACATATTGGATCTCATACAAGCAGGTACATGAGTAGTACCTAAATAAGAAAATGCATTTATGTATTGTTTACTCGACCTATGTAGAATTTAATTTATGTAGAAATTAGAAATGCAAGAGCTTATTTACAAAATGTATTGTTAACTCAACCTATTTCCTTTCACAAGTCAGATATATGCAGTGGTTGCCCCCAAAAAATGTTGGGGTTCTAACTATTGGTTGGCACGTTGCTTAGAGGGGAAACAAACCATTCTCGAACATGTTACAGATGATGAAAATATTGAATTCCCAACTAGCTCGATGGTTATAAAAGGGGAGTACTTGACACTTGTAGCACAACAGAAAAGGAAGGGTGGGTATGTATATCAAGATTATAAACCAGGAGCTATTGTATACCACTTCACCAACCTAGTAGTTGGTATAAACATCAAGTTGCGTACACTTGGTCACAAAAATAGGTCACATGTACGATACTTGCTACCTGATATAGAGCATGAAAGATTGATGGACACCATCGGCACCAGAGACGATCCGGATGGCCTACTTGTATGAGTGCATTGTTAGGTGCATTATTTAACCTTTAAAGTGAATTCTGAAGCACAATTTCAATTATTTAGCCTTACATTATTCCAAATGTAATAAACCTGTGATTGACAGATACCATTCACAGACATAATATTATTCAGAGGATACTGGACACTATAAACATGATCATGCAACCTCGGGTGAGTTATCTCTAAATCATGTTTGCACATTTTCATTGGGTTCTCTTTTGTTTCTTATGATGTTACTAATGTCTAGCCTTTCGTGTGCCTAGGATACAAACACCATCTACGACACATTGGAGGCACCAAGAATGGTGTCTTTAGACACCACCAAATAGAGTTCGGAAAATAACAAGCTCTCGAGTTGTTGAAATTTACATTTCTTGAGGTTTTTAGTTTAATATACATTTAATTACATTGCCATGTACAAATCGGAAACCAACTAGGCTTACATGATCACCAATACTTGCATGCACCAACTAGGCTTTCATGAACACCAATTTGCATGCACCAACTAGGGTTGACAAGGTATGAGATGGAACTAGGGTTTGGTGAGCAATCATTCAAGTTAGGAGAGGGAACTAAAAACATATGATCACCAATACTTGCATGCACCAACTAGGCTTTCATGAACACCAATTTGCATGCTCCAACTAGGGTTGACAAGGTATGATATGGAACTAGGGTTTAGTGAGCAATCATGCAAGTTAGGAGAGGGAACTAGAAACACATGATCACCAATACTTGCATGCACCAACTAGGCTTTCATGAACACCAATTTGCATGCTCCAACTAGGGTTGACAAGGTATGAGATGGAACTAGGGTTTAGTGAGCAATTTGCAAGTTAGGAGAGGGAACTAGAAACACATGATCGCCAATACTTGCATGCACCAACTAGGCTTTCATGAACACCAATTTTCATGCTCCAACTAGGGTTGACAAGGTATGAGATGGAACTAGGGTTTAGTGAGCAATTTGCAAGTTAGGAGAGGGAACTAGAAACACATGATCGCCAATACTTGCATGCACCAACGAGGCTTTCATGAACACCAATTTTCATGCTCCAACTAGGGTTGCCAAGGTATGAGATGGAACTAGGGTTTAGTGAGCAATTTGCAAGTTAAGAGTGGGAACTAGAAACACATGATCACCAATACTTGCATGCACCAACTAGGCTTTCATGAACACCAATTTTCATGCTCCAAATAGGGTTGACAAGGTATGAGATGGAACTAGGGTTTAGTGAGCAATTTGCAAGTTAAGAGAGGGAACTAGAAACACATGGCCATATACAAATAAAAAATCAACTAGGCTTTCATGAACACCACTTTGCATGCTATCACTAGGGTTGACAAATAATGAGATGGAACTAGGGTTTACTTTAACCAATTTAGGGTTTGTAGGGTATGATGTTAGTATTGTAGGGTATGATGTATGTTAGTATGGTATGATGTTAGTATCATAGGGTATTGTAGGGTATGATATGGTATATATTACACATGCATGCATGACGTAGTGTTATGGTATATTGTTAGTTTGTTATGTTATGGTATGTTATTGTATGTTAGTATGGTATGATGTTAGTGTCATAGGGTAATGTAGGGTATGTTATTGTATGTTAGTATGTTATGTTATTGTATGTTAGTATTGTATGATGTTAGTGTCATAGGGTATTGTAGGGTATGTTATTGTATGTTAGAATTGTATGATGTTAGTATCATAGGGTATTGTAGGGTATGTTATTGTATGTTAGAATTGTATGATGTTAGTATCATAGGGTATTGTAGGGTATGATATGGTATATATTACACATCCATGCATGACATAGTGTTCTAATTGTTAGTGTATGTAATTTAGTTAGCGTATGGTATGGTTATGATGTTAAAAAGTTGAGGATAGCCATAATGTTAAAAATTTGATGGGTCGTAAATTCTTCCTTTAAGTATTGGAAATTCGTAAGTTAGCACACATGTGAACCACACATATCATTATATCACATAGGTGAACCACACATATCATGTTCCAAGATCAATTCAACCATATATGTATAAATTCGAACCTTGCTTTATATTATATATGTATAGAAATAATGTTACAAAAATTGTCATGGCACATGGCCATAATACAAAATAGTGGATCAAAAAGTACATCTATGTGTATATGAACAAAAAGCCACATCTATGTATCCCCCCTACACATTTATTCTAGTTATCCCCCCTTTAGCTGCCACTGCCGATGTCTTCGGAGAAGTCTAGCTTTCTTTTCCGACTGCTCACTAGTGATCCCCATTGTTGAACAAGAGGGATAGGTCGCATCAATGGAGACTGCAGAAAATCCAAATTTTGTAAGTTAATTTACCAACCTTTAAAAATTCTATGTACATTTGTTCAAATTCCAAAACCAAAATAACATTTTTACTTACTGTACGTGAGTAAGTAATGGTGGGTCGTGGTGCCTCACTAACAATGACCCTGATTGGGTGCTCTTGAAGCACCACTTACTCACTATCAAGCTGCAATAAAATAATATATATGCCAATGTCAACAAATATACATGTACCTTGGGGGGGAAGAGGTGGGTCACCAATTTGGGTCTCTTCAAACACCAAATCAAAGAAAGCGATACACAAACGTACAAAGAAAGCGATGCATAAACATACCTGATGGCTTGTCAAAGGTGGGTCACTGATTTGGTGCTCTTCACGCATCGGTGCCTCACTAGGGGCATGCATAAAGTAACATATATGTCAATTTCAGATAAAATAGTGAATCAGAGACATATATACTACATGGACGGAAAATGATGTTACCAAAGAAAGTGAAACATACATGTACCTGGCTGGGGGGAAGAACTGGGTTGAAAACAACCTCACTTTGGTGCTGTTCAAGCACCATTGTCTCAATAGGTTCCTGTGTAAAGTAACATATGTCAAAGCGGTACATAAACCTACACAAACGTATAAAGAGAAAGCACCAAATCAGGGAAATCCATACATAAACGTACAATGAAAGCGATACATAAACTTATCTATTGCCTTGTCAGAGGAGGTGTGTAACCAGTGGATCGATTAAGTAGGAACGAGAAAAAATGATTTCTACTTGTACTAGCGAATAAGCTCGCTTTTTGGACATATTCTTCTAACTCACGCTCCTACGTACAAAAGGATAAAGATACAATTAGACAATTTCAAAAAATTAAAAAAGTACACGTTGAATCATTAAAATCACAATTAAAAGAAAGCGATACATAAACGTACCTGCTGGCTCGTGATAGGTGGGTCATCAATTTGGTGCTCTTCAAGCACCGGTGCCTCAATAGAATCTTGCATAAAATAACATATGTCAAATTCAGATAATAAAAAGAATCTTAGACATATATACTACATGGATGAAACATGATGTTTTCAAAGAAAGCGAAACATAAACGTACCTGCTAGCTTATGATAGGTGGGTCATCAATCTGGTGCTCTTCAAGCACCGGTGCCTCAATAGAATCCTGCATAAAATAACATATGTCAAATTCAGATAATAAAAAGAATCTTAGACATATATATTACATGGAAAAAAAATGATGTTTTCGAAGAAAGCGAAACATACATGTACCTGGCGGGGGGGGAGAGGTGGGTCGGCAACAATCTCGCATTGGTGCTCTTCAAGAACCAATGGCTCAATGGTTCCCTATATAACGTAACATATGTCAATGTCAGATAATACAAATAAAATGAGACATATACATGATGGACGAAAAATGATTTTTCCAAAGAAAGCGAAACATAATTAAAAGCATATTTAAAATAGTACCTGTGTTTGGGAATCTACCTCTGCATGAGAGGGAATAGGCTGAGATTCAATGTACTCATCCTGATCACCCTGCATAAAACATGTTGTATCAAAATTAGGATGTATTGAATGTTACAATCTATACTATAAATATGTAAATAAAGTTGACAAATTAACAAGTATAGTTCTTACCCCTATTGGTGAAGAACCAAACCCATATGCAATATTGACAGCTGCATCAATGTTCTCAACATTGATCGACGGACTATGCGATTCTGGTGTGCCATGGGACACCAGCTGTATATTTGTTCACATAATTTGTTAGATAATTAAATAGAAATAAATTGTGAAACAATTGAAAATTTTAATATGAAACAACATATAATATGAAAATAATGAGTTTTACTTACAAAGCGAAGTAATCCATCGTCTCGGAAGTCTGAAGTAGGGCCATAGCATATGCCTCCACATGATGTGCAAGGGTGTGGAGTAACACGATGCTCTGAACGCTCTGCATCTTCTGTGTGATCTATAGATGGGCCTGCCTTAGAAGTGCCAACCCCTTGGTCTACATTACCTTGGACATCAGTCCCATGCTTAAGCAATGTATCTGCCAAGTCAAATAATGCCTCTTGTGTATCCTCAATCACAGGACCCGCAGGAGGATATAGCCGAGGGGGTTTTGGTGTGCATGGAGGGCGTGGCACACGGTTAGGATCCGTTCTGGCCTCTTCCCTATCTTGGGGCATCCCATGACCAATACCCTGGAAGCCTAAGATATCGAAGTAGTTAACATGTTTCCCTAGGATGAATTTTGCATACAACTTCCTAAGGAAATAAAATGGGCTGTCCCTATTCCCATGAGGGTCTTCATCGAAGACCATATACCAACGATCCATCCAATTGGCCTTTATATTTGGTTTAACGCACCAGTCTATGGAAATGTGTGCTCGAATGGTGGGTGGAACTAATCTGGTGCTAGGGTCCCAGAATAATGAAAATAGTTGGTCTTTTGTAATTTTAAGGGCTTTGATGTCTTTATAACTCAATCCATCGGAGTAGTATTGCCTCCTGTATTCTCTGTACGAGCTAATGTTGTACAGAGCTCCTTGGGCATTGGAAACTGTGTTTGTTATTGTGTCCAATGCATCGGCTAAAGACTCTCTCAAACAATCCCCCCCTTTAATAGATGATCTAAGGCACCTCAATGACGCCAAACGCACAATAATCTGTGAGTTTCGATCTTGTTCCCCCTCCGGGTTTGGGTTTGGGTTCATGTTTGGGTTAGGTTGTGGGATAGGTTGTGGTGGGTTTTCCACATTGTCTTGTGGGTTAGGTTGTGGTGGGTTTTCCACATTCTCTTGTTCATTTCTGTTATCTGTTAAGATTTAAACAAAAAAATACAAGTTGTTTTACTTAATCATTCTTTGATTTCATTCAATTTTTTTTATTAAATTTGTTTAAAATAATTATAGAAACTATGAAATTATGGAAAACAATAAAGAATTGAAGACTAACTGAAATGGATAAGACAATTTACCTGCCATTGGAGCCAATCCACCTCGAACTCGACCTCCAAAAGCTAAAACACAAATCGCCTCTGCGTTATTTCGCCCACGTGGTTTTTTGCTCTCCCAATCCTCGACTGTGCAAATGATAAATTTGAGGCCTGCGACCTCTGTTTTGTTTTTTGTT
Organism: Pseudotsuga menziesii; assembly: GCA_001517045.1. Classification (NCBI taxonomy): domain Eukaryota; kingdom Viridiplantae; phylum Streptophyta; class Pinopsida; order Pinales; family Pinaceae; genus Pseudotsuga; species Pseudotsuga menziesii. The sequence goes on along the minus strand of LPNX010720481.1, from coordinate 104,590 downwards.
TTTGTTTTTAATATCGCATATGCGATATATATTGCATATGCGTTTTGTAAATGTTAAATATCGCATATGCGATACTTCCTTACGAACCTTAGCCTTGTGTTTGGACTCGGGTTATTCTGAACGTACCATCAATAACACATATGCGTTCTTGATTTGCACTTCGGAAGTGCGTTTCTAATTTCTTAAGTGGCACTAAAAAGTGGAACCAACTTTGTGCGAGCGCCCTGTAGACAGTATTGTAGCAACTGGGTCAACATTTTTTTTGTGACAATTATTTGTTTTATTTATCTCTTCTTCTCTTGTTTATTTGTGTGGCTTGGATTGTATGTCGATGACTTGTTGTATTGGTTCTTCCTATGAACTTCACACTATGAAGATAATATATTTGCTAGACCTGTTGGAATATAGCAGGCATTTATCGTGATTTTGAGACTCCATCAAATGTGGTGGATGTCAATATTGTGGAGGGCATGCTCTTTAGGATGAAAACCATTGTCCATGATTTCTATTGAGGGCATGCTCTTTAGGATTAAAATCATGGACCATGATTTCTATGCAATATTTCAATTTCCCTGTAAGGAGACAAGTAAATGATTTGTAAATATATCTTATTTAAAATTATATTGGATATAGTTTGTTTGATAACATTTAATTTGACACATATAGGAGTAATATTTCAAAAATATGAAAGGTTAGATTTATGGTATGTTGGATATGGATGTGTAGGTTGTGAAAAAATAAACTAACTTCATATTATTCACATTTTATTTAATATGTAGTTGCACAAAGTAGACCAATACAACTTCTTGCTTGCCAAAAAACACATCATCACATGAATTCACTATTTAGGAAACATCTCTGGGATATGCATGCTTTGTTTTGGTTTTTTCATACAATCTATTTTATCAACATGCAATTACAATATTTTTACTTGTTTCTAATTGGAAAATGTTTCTTCATATATTACCTTTTCTTTTTTAAGCTCCATAAACAAAATGAAAGAGATTAATAAAAATATTATGGTAAATTTCTCTTATGTAATAATTGATCCTTTTAAAGTTGCAAAAGATTTAAAAACATTGAAATTTTAACTATGTTGAAATTCAACTTAAAAAAAAAGAATCTAAACAAGGATATGTTTAATAAAAGACTTTTTCTTTTGGAAAAAAAGGTAGGGATAACATTGAGCAATGATACTTATTGTGGTATAATAAAATGCTTTTGTTTCGAAACAAAGGCAAGGATAGCTTCAAAATTGTTGCTTGAAATGCAATAGTTTTGTGTTATTTAGGCTACTCAGATCGAGTTATTCAATTATTAGATATGCAAGTGCCATGTCATCCCCTTAATGCCAAAATCTATAATATGTTTATGAATGACCTTTGTAATGCAGGCAACCTTGACATTGCTAGGAAAGGGCAAGTATATGATAAGATGCATGAGAATGGGTGTTTACCCATCTCTAACACCCATATTTGCTTGTTACATGGTTATCATGTCAAGACTTGGTTGATGCATTTGACCAATTTGCAAAGTTGTTCTTCAACTAACATAGTCATAGTCATCATATAAATTAGATTTATATTTACATTTATATTTTGCCCAATTATTTAAAAAAAACATAAAAACTATTTAATAAAAAAACCTCATAATATAATTAATTATGATAATTTTAAAAAATTGTACTAACATATATGCAAAATTTATATCATAGATTATACACATAAATATAAATTAATATTACTATAAGTGAATATAAAATCTATTCCTTTTAGGTTACATTATTTTTATACTTACTAAGACAATTTATCAGTTCTCATTCTCTTACTCTTTCAAAGCATTAAAAAAACAAATACGGTCTATTAAAAAAAACAAAAAAAAACTCAATGGAGTACTGCACATGTAAAACAAACACGTTCAACATTCATTATGTTCTATTTGAATGCTTTAATGGCCTCTCCGTTGTGGCTACAATTCATGGGGTCTAGAGGATTTATGTCTATTATTGGCTAGCTAATTATCCTTCCGTGGTTATTATAAATTTCTAACAATCTATCTTCTTGAATTTTATAGAAACCCTTAAACAAACATTTTAGATGATTAATCAAATGATGCTAATTATTTTAATGAGTTTTTTTATTGAAATTGTTTGCAAAAAATGCTTAAAGCTACCATCCTAATAATCTCTTCATGTAAAATTGACATTATAAATTTCTAACAATCTTATTGAATTTTATAGACGCGCTTAAACTAACATCTTAGAAATGACATTGCATTATTGAGATTTTTAATATGTATTTTTAATTTTATAAATAATATTCTTAAAATTGATTTTATAAGATAAATGTCTTTCTATATAAAAATTATTATAAATATTCTTATTCCATAGTTAGTTGAAAGAAGTGGACCATTACAATATATAAATTTCAATATATCATGATCTTTATCTCAATATAATTAATTACAAAGAAGTGATGTCTTATATTAACATAATGATTAATTAGTTGATGTGACAACCAATCATATAATAAACAAAGCAAATCTTTATAAAAATAACACTTAAAATTATAATATATATTATAAAATTTTATTAAATTTACAATCTATTTATATTGATGTTTTAATAATTTTATGATGTAAAAAATCAAATTATTTTATAAATTGTATATATTTTATTTATATTAATTGAATTATAGTATTTTTTCATTTTGCTTAAATAAACTAAATTTTTTATTTAAAAAATAAAAATTATTAATAACATTGACATGTTCTCCATAACATGTGAATGATTATGACATGTTCTCCCTAACATTTGAAAACAAAAAGCTCTGCCATAACTCAAGACGTGTAGTGTATATAAAAGCAATTTAAATTTCAAGAATTCATCCACAAAATCAAAATAATATGGCCTCTACTACTTTATTAAAGTAAAGAAGTGATTGAAATGAAGAAGATCTTTGGAACTATAAGAGAATTTGCTACTTTATTAGAGTAATTTAAATGAGGAAGAGCTTTGGAACGATAAGAAAATTTGCCTGCCTTATAAAGTTTTAGAGGATCTTCGATATATGTAAAAACCAGCCACCTTTGCACCAGCCAATGTGAAAAAAAGGGTTTGGCAATACTTCAGATAAAAAGGGTTAGTTATTTTGTATCTCATCACTAAATTAGTCATATTTTTTATCCTATGACTAAATTAGTCATTTATTTTAATCATTTTTAGTTGTGATCATTTGAAATTGCTCAAATTTGGTCATATTTCACTTAAAAACATTGTTGTGACCAATTTTTTTGGTGATTTAGTTATTTATTTCAATTGGTGACTAATGTTTTTGGTCGCGTGGTCATTTATCACCCATTTTTCTACTAGTGTTTCTATCATCACCTTCTTGCAGAGTTTAACTGTGAAATAGGATATACTACCTTTTTTCATCAATTCCAACCTTTGCATATATTTGTTCCTTGTAATTCCATTCCCTAAATTGAAAAATACAAAGTTCCAATAGATTGACAACCAACTTAAGTTTTGGCTAGGTATGCAAGCTTCTTATTAGTCTTTTTGATCCAAGAGAATCTCCCATTTGACCAAAACATCTATTCTTCAAATGCTTAAGGAAAGGTTATAGTTGCATAGAGCTCACATAAAGCTTTCCGATGATGCCCATTTTGTCAAAATTTGACTTCAAATGAGAAGGTTACATGCCATTTTAAAGTTTTGGCCTTGGAAGAGTCGACAGTCAGAAATCGATGTGCTTGTTGCTAGTTGTTGGTTGACGGTGCCGACTACCGACATATGACGTTTGTAGTCAGGAGTCAAGAGTCCAAGGGGATTTGTTTGCTGAATTTCGAAGTCGACATCAGGTAGTCAACAATAGAAAGTTGGCATCAGGCAGTCGACGACAGAAAATCAACATAGGAAAATCAGCATCAGACAGTTGGCATAGGAAAGTCGGCATCGAAAAGTTGGCATCGGATCCAATTGAAACATTGCAGGTCGACGGTCCAGATCACTCGACAACAAATTTAATTAGTGGTTCTGGTTTAATCTTGAGATTTTGACTGTGGATTTGATTTTTCAAGATTTGTAGAGATGTTTGGATGAGGATATTTACGTATGTTTAATAGATAAATCACGCTGAAAAGTTGGATGACCGGGTTAGGAAAATAGAAGTTTATTGCAGAATTGAGAAGCATTGGAGAGATGAATCCAAAATCTAGTTAGCCTCACTTCAGCTAGGAGGCACTGCTCTCATGTGGTGGGAGAGGAAAAGTCAAGAGGACTTGCTTACTAATTGTAAGGTGATTTCCTCATTGGGTATATGCAAAATGATACGTTGAATTGGAAAAGCTTTAGATAGGGAAAAGGAAAAAGTGTTTAAGATTACACTCAAGAGTTTAGGAAAAGGGATTTAGTGTTGGATATTCCTCTCTATACCTAGGAATCCCTTCTTAAATATATAGGTGGTTTACATGGGTACTTAAGAAATACAATTTTGATGTTTAATCCTAACAATCTGGATGAAGTATGCGTACATGCCACCCATATTGAATCTAAGGGGAAGAGTTCTACTAATAACTATTCTAAGAATCCTTTCAAGCCAAAGGAAAGTAAGATCAATTAAGGCAAGGGGAAAGGTAAGTTGACAACCACTATTGAGAAAGAAGGTAAGAATCCCACCTGTTCCCTTTGTAAGAAGGGACATGATGTTTCACAATGTTGTAAATTACATTCGTAATTAAGACCAAAGAAGTATGGAGGGTACAAGGATAAAGGCAAAGAAAATAATGTTGTTATAGTGCTGCAAGATGTGGGATTTGACTCTGGAGATGGGTCTAAAGTCTTAGCTATTGGAATCCAAGGTAAGGATAAAGGTATGTCTCTTTATCATCATGCAAATATAGGTGCAAGTATACAATCTTCTTCTAGTCAAGATGATAAGAAACGAGGTGAACTCTTTCATGTTCGGGTCATTTTGAAACATATAGAAGTTGATATGCTATCTGATAGTGGCTCTCAAGTAAATTTAGTATATGAAGAAGTGGTAAAGAAACTGGATTTATCTACTATACCTCTTGAAAATCCATATTGACTAGGATGGGTTACTAATGATGCACACTTTCAAGTAACCAATAAATGAATACTAAATTTTTCAATTTCTGATAAGTTTAAGGATGGGGTAGAGCTTGATGTAGTACCACTGGATATTTGTGGTATTGTACTTGGAATCCCATATTTGTATGATTGGAAGGCCATATTTTACAGGGAGAAGAATCAACACCATATTTTTAAGGATGGTATTGAATATGTTATACATGCACATCATATGAAAACTAGCTTGTCACTAATCTTTGCAAGTTAAATGAAAAGGTTAGTGAATGCCAGTAAGAATTTTGTATAGATGATGATTAAAGTTAAAAAGCCGTATGATGATATATCCAAATCCTTTGAAGGAGGTCTATGGACTTCATGGAAGGGATACCTATGCTCAGGAAAGGTCATGATTACTTATATGTGGTTGTGGATAGTTTCACTAAAATGTGCATTTTAATTCCTTGTAATAAGCAAGTCACAACAAATATGATTGCTCAATTATTCTTCTAGTTTGTATGGGTTCATTTTGGGTTACCCACTTCCATTTTATCCGATCACCATTCTCGTTTCCTTTGGAAGTTCTAGTCGAATTTGTGGGGACTTATGGACACCAAGTTAAAGAAGAGCACTGCATTCCACCCACAAACCGATGGTCAGATTGAAGTAATCAACCACACAGTGGTACATCTGCTATGAGGGTATTATTCTAAGCATCCTAAGCTTTGGGATGAATAACCACACTATGTTCAACATGCCTACAACCATGCAATACACTCTTCTACACAACGATCTCCATATGAAATGTGTTTTGGTTATTTACCAAAGTCTCCTTTAAAATTTGTGTTTGGGAAAGGCTTTGTGAGAGATGGACATGTTGGTGCAAAGAAGGACTTAAAGTTCTTATAGAAGATCCAACTGATCCACCATTCAATTCAAGAGAATTTGGAAAAGATCCTAGTCAAATACAAGTCCAAGCGTCATCAATATCGAGTGGATCATGTTTTCTAGGAAGGTGATCAAGTCTATCTTCATATCAACAAAGAACGACTCCAAGGTGAAGGAAAAAATATTAAACCATTGTGATATGGACCCTTCACGATTTTGGACAATGTTGGTAATAATGTTTTTCGGTTAAATTTTTCCTTCATACATGAAGATGTATTCCATTGTGAATGTGGACAATTTGAAATTGTACGAACCTCCTATGATCGTAGGTCAAGAGGAGGATGTTCATGCTCCATATGTTGATGACTTTGCACCTTACCTAAATACCTTGATGAGTTGGAGAAGGAGATGTGGAGACAGAAGGGGAGATGTGGAATACCTTTGTGTGGGTCTTAAAGGAATACATCCAAACAAGGAATGATGGATAGAATCTGGAAAGGTGAGGGAACTATACCCTCACTTAGTTGTTGAGTAAATTTTAGCTTTTGGTGGTCCAAAAGATTTCAGTGGGGAGGTTTGATCTAGGAGAATCTCCAATTTAACTAAATTTTTTATTCTTTGAATGCTTAAGGAAATGTTATAGTTGCATAGAGCTCGTCGAAAGATTTCTGACGATACCCATTTTGTCAAAATTGGACTTTAGATGAGAAATTTATGTCATTTTAAAGTTTTGACCTTGGAATAGTCGACAATCAGAAGTTAGCGTGCTTGTTGTTAGCTATTGGTTGATGGTGATGATTGCCAACCTCAGATGCCAGTAGTCAGGAGTTGGGAGTTTGAGGGTTTGTTTGCTGAATGGATTGACAACATCGACTATCGATTTACGAAGTTGGCATCGGGTACTCGAAAACAGAAAGTCAACATCGAGTAGTTAACAACATAAAATCGAAATCGAATAGTCGACACATGAAAATCAACATTAGACAGTTGGCATAGGAAAGTCAGCATCAGAGCTAGTCGAAACATTGCAGATCGACGATCCATATCACCGAGAACAAATTCGATCAATGGTCCTAGTTTAATCTAGAGATTTTGATGGTGGATTTGATTTTCTGGATTTGTAGATATATTTGGAGGAGGGTAATTGGATTTGATCCTCATTTCATGCCATTTCACTCTTGATTTTGGCATGGATTCTTATCCTTCAAGACATCTTGGGAATTGAGATTGATTTTTTTTTCTTTCCGAGTAGGGCACTTTATCCACGCATCTCTACTGGTCAAATCCTTCTATTTAATAGTTGCAGACAATGTTGGTCAGAACAAGGAGAGACAAGGAGGAAGCAAAAACAGATAGGTAGATAATAATTCATAACATAGTGATAGAGAGATAAAGAATGAGGGTCACTAGTGTTTGAAGATACTGCGTTTCACATGAATTCTTGGGGTATTGCATTGGTGTATATTCTTTGTGTTAGTTGATGTTAGATTCATACATTCTCCATGTAATTATTGTAACCATTTATTCCATTTGAAGAATTAATATATTGGTCACACTGAGAGTGGATCGAAGACGTAGGAATTCTAAAGCTGAAATCCATTACCAAGTTATTGTCTTCAATTTCATGGTTTCAATATGTGCTTATCTTTCATAATGATGTCTGTATATTCTCTATAAAGTTTACTATTACACCTTATTGAAGTTTAACAATTAAGAACATATTCACTTTTAAATTCTTGCTTGGTTAAGTAAAAGACCATGGCATTTTCAGATCACTTTGTTTCACCATGTTCCTCCTTATATAGTACGATTGTTGTTTTTCTATCCATTGGATATGGAATTTGATGGCAATATTCTATAAACATATTCTACAAACATTATAATAATGTAAGAAACTCCAACTGATCATAATACAAAATTAAATGCGATCTCAAAGGGGATTGAATACTTGTAAGCACTTTGCATTTGACTAACAAATTTCTTCCTTTGTTTTCAATAACAAGATCCACGTGGTGGCGATGTCCTCGACATTGCCACTAGGTTTAGGGCCAGCTATGAGCAATAGTTTTTTGCAATGGAAACATTTGTTGAAGGAGTTGTGTTTTTGCACTTCATGAATCATTTATATATAGTAATGAAATATAATATGCATTTTGCAACAAAGGAATTTGAAAGTAAACCAACAATTGTCCTTATAAACATAAAAAATATGGTCAATAGGGAAAATACAACAGAGTCAATACAGTTTGCTAGCATTGGGGGAGCTACCACAAGGAGAACTACATTTTATATCCAAACAATATCCATCTTTTATAAAGAGGGAAGACTTTTCATGGTTCATAATTTATTTTATGAATGAAGAGCATATATATATATATATACACAATTACACTACAATTAATCCCTATCATTGACTTTTATTTATTCCGATTCTTTTACCAATATTCACCAAAGCTTTTCAAAAATTTGGCTTATTAAAATGAATTTTCTAAAATCTAAGAATTAGATTGACTATTTCTTATTGAGGTATTACAAAGATTTGATAATATATAAATAATAAAAAAATGGAATATAAAGAAAAACATAAATTTACCAAGCAATTATTCATTTAATACATTTAATGAAACGATATATCCAAGATATAACATTTAATGAAATGACATATATACAAAAATAGAACATTAAATGTTCATAGAAATGACTCTCATGTCCCTGGCTTGATTGTAATCAAATTCAATTTCTAAAAGAATTTGGTACAAGTTAACTAGCACATCCACTTAATTTGTGGCCGATGAATGCCACTAGTGGTTATAAAATGTATTTCTTGAAAGTTGATGGTATAACGACTTGATACCATGATTGTATGGCTACATTTTGATGTGTATTAATTGGTGCATGTCATTGGCCAATGCTTAGTTGTAGTCTTAATGTAATGTTTATAATTAATTTTGTGACTTTTTAATTATTAATTTGATTCCAACTTCAACAAAACTACATTGAATAGGTTTATATCGATTTTTTTTCCATTCTATAATACACCTTACGCCTTTAATTTTAACAAACATTTATTATAATTACAAATATTACTTTATTTTGTTTTTTAAATAAAAATAATATATAATTATAATAATTATAATATTATAAACTATTACTTATACAAAATATATTTTTCTAATTTTTTTTTTTTAACTCTCACATTAATAAATGATATCTCAATTAATCTCATGATCACTATACTCTTTCATGGTAATCCAACTTTATCACTCTAATAATCATTATGTATTTTTAATTGATCCATATATTATTGAATATTATATAAAATATTCAAGAACAAAGAGAGCCAAATTTGTGCAAAGTATAAACATTATTTAATACAAAATTTCATCTTGTAGTGCATCTGAACCAATGGTGAAATTTGCGACTGATTGTGCAATAAGAATAACCAATGTATGGAGCATTTTGTTATGGTTATTTGCAAGAATGTTCGTTGCAAAGAGATGTATTGCTGTGTCAATGTTTGAACACTCCTATGTTGAGAAGAATCTATTAGTCCTAAACTAGAGGAGGTTCTAGTCTTCCAAGGTTGGTGTAACATTGTGGATGTTTGTCAATAGTTTCCAAAAAATGAAGTTGGGTAGCATCAGTGCCCCTTTGACGAAAGACTATTTCAAAAATATTTATAGGTAAAATCTACCCATAAACACTTCCCTCGAGTTTCTCATGTATATAGAGGTTTTTTCACACAGTTGGGAGTTGGCTCAAATCATTGACAATAATTATTGAATGGTTGTCGAATGTGGAAAACACTCATGCACGTGACTCTCTACACAAATAATTTAGGCCCAATGAAGCACATCTAATTAATGAGAATGTACTAAATATGTTTAATATCTTCTTGAAACACTGATAGGGCATGTCCTTGTAAAGGCTTCATGTCCTTTATAGGAATTCGAAGCCCTGCATGTATGTTTGACATGTTAGATTTTTAACATTAAGCTAGCATTATTAGGATCTTTTAACTGAGAGAATAACAAGCACAACAATCAAACACAAGAGACAATGAACACAATGTTTTTCCTCGGGGAAACCATAAATGGAGAAAACCCTGCAACTTCCTCAAAGATAGAATCAACACCAAATAGAAAAGCCCAAAACAGTAAGATGATCTCCCGACAGCAGTAACATCTTTCTTCCTAGCCCCAGTGTCTTCTTCTTCCTCAGCTATGTGCTACAACTGAGTGTGAGTGAGTGTGTGATAAATAGAGAGCTCACCTCTCTATTTATACTGATTCCCGACATGACTAAAACCCTACTAGGTCTGACTTCACTAGGTGAGTCTAATAACCCTAGTGCCCCGGAACTGTAGGGAATTTAACCCTTAGAAAATAGAAGGGTTACCCACAATGACTTTGGCATGTCTTGTTAACATTATAGATCCTCCCGATCGAAACATCGGGGCATGACATCATGACTTGATTACATTACAGACACATCCCGAAATAAACATCGGGGTACAAGACATAAGATACATAGGTGAATACATTTCGAAGTTACAAATACATCAACACTCCCTCTTAACTAGGAAGGTAATCTTTCGACACAATTTTCAGCACTGGTCTTCTTCTCTGTATTGACTGGGTCATCTCGTTATCTTCATATTCAAGTTTTCTTAGTCTTCAAGTCTTCTTTGTCTTGTTCATCTTCTTTGTCTTCGAGTATTCTTTGTCTTCAAGTCATCTTCTAAGTCATATTCTTCTTCATCACAGAATCTGCATCATCATGACTGCTGGATCATCATCACATCTGGATCGTCATCAAGTTCGGATCATCATCACATCTGGACCATCACTTGATCTGGATCATTATCAAGTCTGGATCATCATCACATGCTATCTCAGAATGGTGCTATCTCGATTCTTCTCGTCACAGGAAGTTCTACAGAGTTAGCCCTGTAGGCCTACCCTTCATGTAGGTCTTCATCAATGCTTATATCTGACACTTAAGTTAGAATGGACTGCCCAACTCTTACATATGACCTCATCTTGTCAGAAAGGCATGCCCAACACTCACATCTGACCTCATCTTGTCAGAAAGGCCTAGCACTCACATCTGACCATGTGTAAACACATCACGCTAGAATGGCTCAGTACTTATATCCAACCATGTACAAGCACATCGCATCGGAATGGCTCTGCACTTACATCCGACCCCATCTTGTCAGAAAGGCACAACACTCACATCTGAACATGTGTAAACACATCGCGCCAGAATGGCTCAGCACTTATATCCGAACTCATCCTGTCAGAAAGGATTTGCACTTACATTCGACCATGTGTAAACACATCGTATCGAAAGGGCTCTCAGTCCCAGACTGAGGATTCCTGGTAACTGACCAGGTGCCTCCATTCTCCTGGAGAATGGCAGTTTCCCTTACATTTGACCTACTCGTCAGAATGGCCAGCAGTCACATCTAACATGGGAGGAACCTAATCCTTTAACCATGACAGAATGACTCAGCCCTTACATCTGATCAAGTGGGAACACATCCCTCTATCACATCAAAATTGCTCTCAATCCTAGACTGAGTTTTCCTGGTAACTGACCAGGCACCTCCATTCCAAGAATGGTAATAGCCCTTATATTTGATCATGTAGGAACCAATCCTATAGTCATATCAGAATGGCTCAGCACTCATATCTGACATGGAAGGAACCTAAATCCTCTTACCATGACAGAATGGCTCAGGCCTTACATCTGACCATGGAAGGAACTTAATCCTCTCCCATGTCAGAATGGCTGTCAGACTCATCACTTCCCTTTGGAGGGAACCTCGATCTGGAGAACACCAAGCTTCTCCCTGAAGTACTCAAACTTCACCCTAGCCAATGGCTTCGTCAACACATTAGCTATCTAATCGTCTGTTGCAACATATTGGAGCTTCACTGCTCCCCTCTATACCATATCCCTGATATAGTGATACTTGATCTCAATATGCTTTGACTTGTCATGGAACACCAGGTTCTCCGACAACTTCACACAACTCTAGTTGTCGCAATATATACAAGTAGCAATCCAACTGGAGATCAAATAAATCAGACAGTATCTTCCTTAGCCATACTGCCTCACAACTAGCTAAAAAAGGTACGACATACTTTGCTTCAGCTGTACTCAGTGCCACACAGGATTGCTTCCTGCTAAACCAAGAGATCACACTTGATCCCATATTGAAGCAACATACTGGAATGCTCTTCCTATCGATGGCACTGCCTAACCAATCTTAATCAACATAACCCTCCAGGTTAATTTTCTGATTCGACTCATACTTGAGCCCATAATCAACTGTACCTCTCAGGTACCTCAGAATATGCTTTGCAGCAATCAAGTGAACATTTATCAGATCTGTCAAGAACTGGCTCAAGGTGTTCACAACAAAGCAAATGTCTGGTCTCGTGTTCGTCAGGTACATCAAGGACCCAATCATTTGACGATACATCGTAGCATCAACCGACTCTGATGAAGCATCACTCAATAGCTTCAGGTTTGATGCCATAGGTGTGGCCATAGCTTTGCAGTCCATCATCCCAAACCTCTTTAGGATCTCTACTGCATACTTTCCTTGTCCAAGGAAGATTCCATCCGTATTCTACCACACCTCCATGCCTAAGAAATAGTGCATCATACCCAAGTCCTTCATTTCGAACTCAGCAGTAATCTTTCTCTTCGTATCAGCAATCAACCCATCCATGCCTGTCACAAACAGATCATCTACATATGGTAGGAGCATTACTGGGTTGCCATCTTCAACCTTGTAGTAAAGGTTGGAATCTTCTTTACTCTTGGTAAAGCCCAAACTGGATAGAAAGCTGTCAATTTTGCCGTACCATGTCCTGGGTGCCTGTTTCAAATCGTATAGGGCTTTCTTCAATTTGCACACATGAGACTCCCTGTCATGTGTCTCAAAATCGAGTGGTTGTTCTACATACACTTCCTCTTCCACTACACCATTCAAGAAAGCAGTCTTGACATCCATTTGGTGTATCTTCCATTTCATTATTGCAGCCAAAGCAAGTACTGATCTGATGGAAGTGTATTTGGCTACAGGTGCAAAGGTTTCTTCATAATCTATTCCTTCCTTTTGTGAGAAGCCACAAGCCACAAATCTTTCCTTATTGCGCCGAGAGGCGCTCTACAGCCCAGTATGGGAGAGATCTTGTAACCTTACGTAACATTATGCAATGTTGGCTATAAATAATATGGGGGATATCTTGTAACGTTATGTAACATTATGTTGGCTATAAATAATATTGCCTATTATGAGGGAGATGTTGTAAGGTTACTTTTTCCGATTATGATGTAGATGTTGTAACGTTATGTAAAGTTACTTTTTACTTCTAAAAAGTAAAAAGTGATGCATTTATTGGTTTTGTGGGCTATTAAGTATTAAGTAATAAATATAAATTTTAATTATCGGCCAAAATAAATTGATAACGGCAATATGTAAATAAAAATTTCAAGTTTACATTTTCTAACTATAAAACTAGATTCAACCTCCCAAAACACTATGACATCCTGATTTTACAATTCCAAATAGCTTGAATTTGAAATGAATGTTTTTTTTTTGGTTGCATTAAAATAAAAACAAAACTGGCTTTTCCAAGACAGCAGTGATTTACATTTCTTTCATTTCAGGCCCTCTATCCAACTTAGGCACAACAACCCATTTAAGCTTAATGTAACCGAGCTTCTCGGTCATGGGCACATAGGTTTTCAGCTGATCCTCGATGCAGAAGAAATGATCTAGCCAAAACAGGCCACCAGGCCTGAGAATCCTGTAGATATCATAAAATATAACCTCCATCAGCTCCGTCAGAATCTAGTTGCTCAAAACATGCATGGAATGAACAATATCCAATGTATTATCAAAGAATGGTAGCCTTTGGGTAACAGTGATATACATGGGCATAACCCCTCAGGAAGAAATGAAGGTATTGGAGGGTGTGTTGAAGTTCAAGGAAGTTGTAACAATGGTGATGTTCTGCTCCCTCATTCTCAAGGTGAATTTTCTGCTTCTACCTCCAATATCCATCCCAACACGAATAGTGTTCTTCTTCATATTCAATATCTCATCAATGGCTTAATCCATATTGGACCCAATGTTGTTTAGCCACCTGGTTTTCTCTCGGCCTTCAAGATCAAAATAGTCCTTGCAATCATCAAAACTTGGGTGTTTTTTCCTGTCAATCAAACATGCGTAGTTCTTGCAAGAATATGCCATCCATACTATGCTGGAATCAAGCAGGCTGTTCCAAGTGCTCTCAGGAAACAGAAACGACTCTACGAAGTTTGCAGAAGTTTTGGGATAGCAACGTCAGCGAGGAAGAGGCTCACAACCTCTGAGCATGAGCTATTGAGCAAGGATTTCATCGTCTGGGCACCGCTGGCCGGGTGTATAATCCGTATTTGTTTAGATCGTCCTTGAAGATAGCACGAGCATGGATGATGGGAGGGGAAGTTGGGATGCTAATCAAGCGGGAACTCTTTACCCGGAATGAAACTTTGAAGTATATCTGGGTCAAAATATACAAAAATATTTAATTATCCAAAGCAAATGTTGGTCACAAGAACAATAATGGTTATAATGTTTTTACCTAAAAATAATAATAAAAAATAAAAAATTGAATTATCGACAAAAAAAAATGCTGGCCTTGCACATGGTTTTAAAACTATGTATGGGGAAGTTGTTGTAATGTTAGTTCTTAACAAAATAAAAAATATTATATGTCCGTCATAAATAATATTAGATATTAATAATAAAAATATTATATGCCCACCTTAAACAAGAAGATGTGTATTTTGGTTTGAATCAAATCAATGGCTATATATAGGACACACCAAAGATGATGGCTCCTTGAGTGCAATACTAAAGAAGAGTTTTGCACCTAGAGATATTTGATCCCTTTCGGCGCTTGATAGAGCCTAGGATTTGGATCTATGCTGGTATTTTTCAATGCTACCGTCTGCAGTATGCTTGATCTTGTAGATCCATTTGGAAGTTACAATTGACTTCCCTTTTGGTCTTGGGACAACATCCCAAACATCATTCTTCATGATCGGTTGATACTCTTCGATCATAACATCCTTCCATTCTTTCCGTTCTGTCGCTTCTTCATAATTGGAAGGTTCTTTATCGATGAAATCACATAGTAATGCTACATACCTGGAGCAGGATCTGGTCCTCTTTCTTTCTCTGTGATTCTCTTCTGGAGCCCCATATCTTTCTGCACCTTGGATAATTTCTCGTACCCAAGCAGGTTTCCTTTTGTGAGGATTCTTCTCTAGAGGTGGATCTATAGGTCTTTGTGGTTCTTCAAATTCTTGATCTTCTCCTTGAGTTTCTTCGTTCATGGTTGTATCATGAATTCTGGGTGCTTCTGCTTCTTCAGGTTCTTCAACAGGTCTCTTTCTGGACTTGTTGTAAGCTGCATCTTCATCAAATGTCACATCCCTGCTGATGTCAATCTTCTTGTATCTTGGGAAATAGATTCTGTAATCCTTCGAGCTTTCAGAGTATCCCACAAATATACCCTTCTTTCCTAAAGGATCTAATTTTGTTCTCTTCTCTTTTGGAAAGTGTATGTACACAGGACATCCGAATATTCTGAGATGTCTGACTTCTGTTTTCTTACCAGAGAAGACTTCTTCAGAAGTCTTGTTCTGGTGTACTCTGTGTGGAGTACGGTTCTGTACATACACCGCTATTCTGGTAGCTTCTGCTCAAAGATGCATAGGCATATCTTGATCATGAAGCATAGCTCTTGCGGCTTCCATGGTAGTTCTGTTCTTTTGTTCTGCAATCCCATTCTATTGTGGATTATAAGGAGTGGAAAACTCCCTCTTAATCCATGAGTCTTTACATAACTCTTTGAATTCAATTGATGTGAATTCTCTGCCATTATCTGATCGAAATGTCTTAATATTCTTTTTAGTGTGATTGTCGATCAAGGCTTTGAATTCCTTGAATTTATTGAATACTTTATCTTTGTTCTTCATTAAGTAGATCCATGTCTTCCTAGAAAAGTCATCAATGAAAGAAACATAGTATACATACCCGCTTAGTGAACTTGATGACATTGGACCACATACATCGGAGTGGATGATTTCCAAGATTCCTTTTGCTTTGCTCTCGCTACTTGGAAATGTCTTCTTTGTGTTCTTTCATTTCACACATCCTTTGCAGACCCCATCATGTTTTGCTTGTATTTCTGGAAGACCTTCAACAAATTTGCTTGCAAGAGGTAGTGCTCTGTAATGCACATGTGCAAGCCTTCTATGCCAAAGTTCATTTGGCTCTACTATGTCATAGACCAAGGCTTGTTCTGGATGGCCCTTCAATTTGTACAAACCTCCTTCTTGTTCCCCAATCACTATTGCATCATCAATAGTCTTTCCTTTTGGCCACATGATGACTTGACCATCTATGAATGCAACCCTCATTCCTTTTGCATCTAATGCAGATATGTAGAGAAGGTTCTTCTTGAGTCCTGGTACAAACAATAATTCCTTCATTATCATATACTTTCCAGAGTCTATCTTGTAGGAGGATTCCCCACTACCTTTTATTGGATACTGGTAGTCATCTCCTAGTTTCACCTTGTGAGGTGATTCATGTTATGAGTTTCACAAAGGATTCCTTGAATCCAGTCATATGTTTGCAAGCCCCATTATCTATAAGCCAATCATTGCTTCTATGAGTAATGTTTCCCATGAGAGCGGAAATTAAAACATATTCTTCCTCGCTTGAAGAATCTTCACTTTCATATCTAGTTCTCTTTGATGAAGGTTCATCATCCTCTGCAGCATGAGCATGATGTCTTCTCTTGTTTCTCTTCTTCATGTGAGAGCTACTTTTGTTCTTAGGACAATCTCTAGCAAAGTGTCCTCTTTCATCACACGTGTATCAAATAAACTTAGACTTATCTCTAGGCTTTCTGAAGTTATTCCTTTGATTAGAGTACTTACTTCTGTGATGGCTAGATCTGGGTTTCTTGGATTGTACTGTGAGAGCTTGATCTTCACTTCCCATATTCTCTTCTCGAGCTGCTATCCGAGCTTCTTCTTGAGAACATTCTTCCCACAGTCTACTGAACTTGACTAACTTCTCCCTAGCACTGATCCCTTGAATGAAGGAGTCCCATGTCCTATGGAGACCATTCAAGGTGGTCATCACAATCTCTGCATTCTCCACTTCTTCATCTACTGCTTCCAATTCTTCCTTGATTTGAAAAACCCTCATGAAGTAAGACTGGAT
The DNA here is from genome assembly GCA_001517045.1 of Pseudotsuga menziesii. Taxonomy (NCBI): domain Eukaryota; kingdom Viridiplantae; phylum Streptophyta; class Pinopsida; order Pinales; family Pinaceae; genus Pseudotsuga; species Pseudotsuga menziesii. Next base: position 87,305 of record LPNX010720481.1, on the reverse strand, counting down.
GGTTTCTGCATTCTGGATATTCATATTCTTCAATTGGTTCCTCAAGGTCATCTTCCGGTTTATGTTCTTTCCTTCAAACAATTTGGTTAGGGCATCAAACATAGCTTTAGGTGTCTTGAGGGAGGACACCTGTGGTATAAGGTGATCCTTGATAGAATAAAAAATGATCCTCTTTGCCATAACCAACTTCTTCTTATGTATGGCCTTAGCCTCATCTTCCTCTAGAACTGGAACCTCCTCATTGATGTAGGAGTCCAACTCATTCTCTTCCAGAACCAGGGAGATCCTATACTTCCAGGCTCATAAGTTATCAGCTCCCTCAAGATTTTCATCAAGCTTGGTATTATGAGACATCTTAACTGAGAACCTCAAATGGAAATACAAAAGATTTAGATCTTACCAGGCCAAGATGCTGGATCTGGATTTGGAGCTGAAATCCTGCAGTGCTGGTTCAGGAGTAGATTAGGGTTTTGCTTTTCCAGAGTTCTGTCCAACCAAATGCTTTGAATTTGATCCCTAACTTCGATTTTGGGGAGGAGATCAATACATGCCTGGGCTTACTGAAAAATTCCTCTTCTCTGAACGACCCTAATTTCTTGCAGCAGTGTTGGGTCCAAAACTGAAAAACCTCAGAATTGGATTCTGCTTCGATAGAAAGATGCACCCTAGGGAGGAGAGTTATTCCACCCTTCTTTTGCTTAAAATCTGTGGAGGAAGGACCACAAAGTAGGAATCCCTAGTTCCCGCAGCTGCGCAGTGTCTTCTTCTCAGGTTAGCTCTGATACCATGTTAGATTTTTAACATTAAGCTAGCATTATTAGGATATTTTAACTGAGAGAATAACAAGCACAGCAATCAAACACAAGAGACAATGAACACATTGTTTTTACTAGGGGAAACCATAAATGGAGAAAACCCCGCAAATTCCTCATAGATATAATTAGCACCAAATAGAAAATCCCAAAACAATAAGATGATCTTCAGACAGTAGTAAGCTCTTTCTTCCTAGCCCCAGTGTCTTCTTCTTCCTTAGCTATGCGCTACAACTGAGTGTGTGATAAATAGAGAGGTCACCTCTCTATTTATACTGATTCCTGACATGACTAAAAACCTACTAGGGCTGACTTCAATAGGTGAGTCTAATAACCCTAGTGCCCCAGAACTGCAAGGACTTTAACCCTTAGACAATAGGAGGGTTACCCACAATGACTTGACATGACTTGTTTACATTATAGATCCTCCCGATTAGAACATTGGGGCATGACATCATGACTCAATTACATTACAGACACATCCCGAAATAAACATCGGGGTACAATACATAAGATACATAGGTGAATACATTTCAAAGTTACAAATACATCAACACGACACAGCAACTCCAGTAGGGGCAATAAGTAGTGATGAGCTACGTCCATACACTACTTAAGAAGATAATGTTTTTTTATGGTGCTTGTAAGGTAGGATATACTTGTTCCTATAGTTCCTTGGATGATGGCATACTCAATGGCGCTTTAGTTCCTTATACTTATGAATGTTGTAGGACTATGTCAAATGCAAGATGTTGAATGTGAGATAATATATTTATGGAAGTAGGTAAGGGATTGTTATCTTGTATTAATTCACCACTTCTTTGATTGTAGTAAATGTATCTTAGCCCAGTATCCAATGTATATATTGACACTTATGGATGATTCCATGTATGGTTGGTGTCAAACTCTCGAAGTCAAAGCATGCCAAGCTTATTAATGTGGATATTTCCTGTACCGGGGACTAATCTTGACAAAAATTTCCATTTATTCTTCTTAATGTCGGGATGTATGTTATGTTTGGTATCCTCATCTCCAGATATTGTCTCATTGGGAGTGAGTCTATGCATGTGATCAATGTTGGAGAATCTCTCAGTAAGAACTATAGATCATAAATGAAAGTTATAGAAGGGAAAAATATTCCAAGAAAATAAGTGGTGTCAAAAGACATTGATATATCACTTAAGCATAACACATCATGATCAAAACATCACAATGCATAATGGGCATGAATAACATCTTAGATCGATATGTTAGAAAACCCATAGGATCACCTTTCTATAGTCTCCATATATAACCAACTTCCTAAAAGTAGGGAAGATTTGGTCCACAAACAAGGTTCATTGGTTCTAACTATTTCCACAAAATTGGCAACGCCCCAAAGTATAGTCGATTGTTGTAGTAGTCATGTCGACCATTCAATCATCTATTCAATCGACTATTCAGTCGCTCTATCGACTTGCCTACTTGAACCTCTAGTCAACTGCTTCACTAATCACCTGTCATTTAATGATTGATTGTCTCTAGAATATCCATAGGTGTGATGAACCATCAAGACCTTAGGTTCCAACATCCTATTGAACATGTATTGTCATTGATGTCAAAGGATAACATATCAAAGGATCAGATGTCAAAGGATAAGATGTCAAAGGATTAAGGGGATTGCTAAAGAACATCAAAAGAAGTTGAAGACTTCCTCACACACAGTCAGCTTGAAGAAATGCATATGGAAGAATTCAGAAGTCACATGAGAGAAAAGTTCCCACTACGACAATGGTCACAAATACACATATAATAATACATAAAGAAAAATATTGAAAGTGGCACATATGCTTAGATAACATTTGTGAGACTCATGAATGAAGAAAGACAAAGTCATTTGTAAAAGTCCCACAAGAAAAATGGTATGTGCTGTGAATACTTGTAAAGGAACACATAAGTTATGTATGTGCAGAAGTCCCACAAAGATTCCCTCCACTTTTCCACTAACAAATTAATAAAGTGGGGAAATATTTAAGGTTAAGGAACTTCACCAAGTGGAGTGATATACAAGGTAAAGGAACTTCACCAAGTGGACACATCTCTTGATCCAAGAATACTAAAAATAAGCAATAAATGGACGCGGTGAAGTAACATTGTGAAGAATGAACATTTGAGATAATTGTTTAGATAAGCTTCAGAATTATTTGGGGTATCAATGGCTTGTTGATTGCAGCAAGTATATTTACACAGTCGAGCTAACACAAAATAGTAGAGGTTGAGTATTCAAAAGTGTGCTAGATAAAGAGGATATTCATGGTATAGATGTGCAATGTTCTTGCTTAGTAAATATGCAGACCTCATAACACCAAAGGCGAATGAGTTGGAAACTCTATTTAGACGAAGATTGTGGACTTGCAGAGAAAATTAAGACCGCAATAATTATAGCACACCATGTTTTGGAAACTGTCTGTTCAGATGCAAACACTCAGACATAGATCGAAGAAGTTACAACAATTTTGGATTGTGGAGACATTCACAAGGATAAGGTATTTTGTATTTGTAGTTTTTTCAATACCCTATTATTTCATATTAGGGAGGTTAGACGGGGCAAGGAGAAAGGGTTTGTAGCCTCCTTCCATTCGATGTTGGAGAATACAATCAGAGTGTTTTAGCATCCTTTCTATTGGTGTAGATAAAAACTAGGAGGTTGGAGTGTACTTCCAGTTGCAACTAGTAAATACAATTGGGGTGTTGTAGCATCCTTTTTGTTGGAGTAGATAAAACTCAGGGGGTCGTAGAATCCTTCCAGTCGGTACTGGAGAACACATACAAAAGTTGGTGCTTCCACAATCGAAGAGCGGAGTTGTTCACAGGACAGATATTGAATCCACAAGTCACATTTTTCCCAGTCAGACATATATCTCTTCATGCTAGTGGCCAAAGTTTGTGGGTCGGTGATCACACAGATTGAAGTTGTTGCAGGTTGGTGCCAAAAACTTGCAAATTGTGCTTGGGGATTAGATCAACACCTGAAATGAGTGGGTGCTAATGTTTAGAAATTGAAATATCCCACTAATGTAATTATACACATATATTTATAGATGTACAATTATTCTTCAGATATTTGTGCATTGTTACATTTGTTATTAAGCCGCTGAAAAGTTTTTAATTGGTGAAAATCTGTCATGGATAAATAATATACATATATGCTTAATTACTGATTCACCTTCCCCCCTCTTAGTAATAAGATAAATCCAACAAATGGTATCTGAGTGGGTGTCTTTAGTAACATTTTAACATCTGGAAGAAGGATCTAGTGCATATATGGATAAGCAAGAAGGTTTTTTCACCAACAGGGCTCCAATATTTGATGGCTCTAACTATGTTTTCTGGAAGATATAGATGTTTGGAAATCAGTGGAAGATGGATATGAGTTTTCGAAAGCTGCAGATGAGTCAGAAGAAAACGATGAGCGCACAACCTGTAGAACAGTTCCAACTGACCCTGAAAATAAAAGACAATATGAATGGAATGCACTAGCAAATAATTCCATACTGTCTGGTCTAGTTGATGCCAAGTTGACCAAAGTAATGCAATGCACTACAAAAAAATAAGTCTAGGACAAGTTAAAGAGTATTTATGAAGGTGATGAAAAAGACAAGAAGGCCAAATTGCAAACATTCTCAACATAATTTGAAAGTCTCAAGATGAAGGAGGAGGAAGATGTTTCCACATAATTTATAAGAGTGCATGAGATATTAAAATTTATAGCAGGTATTGGAGCTACAATTGAATAAAATTCAGTTGTACAAAAGATCATGAGAACTCTTCCTACACGGTTCAATTCGAAAGTGTCAATTTTGGAAGACATATCTGACTTGGACCACCTAACCAAGCATAAACTTTATGGAATTCTCACAACATATGAGATGAGAATAGAACCTAAGAATGAATCCAGGAATAAATCTACGTTTTAATCCACAAGGAAGACAAAATCCAGCAATAACGAATGCAAAAATATAGCTGACTTGTTGGATGAAGAAGAGGATAACTTTGTCAGAGGACAAGGTAAGTACAAAGGTAAGTTACCTTTTAAGTGATTTAAATGTGGCAGGATTGGACATTTCACTTCAAAATGAACACATGAAGAAAACAAAGATAGTGATAGCGAAGAAAAGTTTGACTATCAAGAACCCTAGAAGCAAGCATCAACATAACATAGTTGTGGACATCAATTAAATTCATAGGCAGCAATAGATCCTATACACCAAGGAAGATAATGTTTCAAAAGAGGAAGAAAAAAATGATATCTCAAGGACTGTACTGTTCATGGCGCTAGTCCAAGATGAAAAATCAACAAGAGGAAAGTATTCAATTAAGGGAGCTCCAACCAGTACATAAAAAATGACAAAGAAATGAGCTTACAATGGTATACACCTTCCCTCTCCAAAGTTTGAGGAAAAAATAAATAAAGTGACACAAAATAATCATTCATATTGGAGAACACTGTTGAAAATAAACACTCCTCTGATGAAATCACAATCCCATTATTGAAGTTTAAAGTTAGAGAAGAGTTCAGTTGCATTGAAGAAAGTTTCAGGTTTGAAGATGAGGGCAGTATTGATGTCGACTGGGAAGGTGAACTGATTAGCGCTCTAGAAGACTTGAAGATAGCAAGAAAAGATAACAAGGCACTAAATGAACAGCTGGAAAAGGTAGAAGAACAGGTCAAGCATATCAATGATACACATGAAGCACTGAAGAAACATATGATTCAAAGAAGAGGAATTTTATGCAAAAGAGAGAAACAAGGAATTAGAAGAAAGAGATTGTGCACTTGAAAAATTATGGAGGGAGTTAGAATTAGTGAATGAGATACTGTAGAGACAAATTGTGCTAAAAAAATCAGAAGTTACACACTTGAAAGATAAAACAATTTGCACAATTCGAGGGAAGGTTGGACCATGCATTGACGTAGACACTTTCACAAATCCAATACCTTAATTGAACCATTTGGGGCTGTGAAAACACTCAAATTTACCATTTAATGTGTTCCATATATTTTCTTTCCTTTTTCCATTATTTAATAATAATAATTACAATGAAATCTAAACAAATGCATTGGTTTCTTATAATTTCACCAAGCATATATATAAGAAGTATTACAGAGAAATCTATGTGAATGGAGTAATATAAATTTAATTATTTTAAATAAAACATTTATCACATATCTATAACTTACTAACACATATTAAATATAAATACAATACAATTATACACACAAGATGCATTATCTGAAAATGTAGCTGACTTTCTGTAGACCAGTAACGTTCCACCCAGCCATAGACTTTGTCAAGCCATATCTTTCTTTAACAGAGTCACCCCCGAGATGGGGATATTCATCCATAAGAAGGTACTGGTTCTTACTCTATAGCCATCTCATTCCTCTAGCACCCCCTTTTCCCTTCAACCTGCTAACCTAAGGAATGGGGCTCCCTTCTTTAAGATAACAGTCCCTCAGGCTCCCTTCTCTGAGTTAACAGTCCCTCTGGTTTGTTACCCCAATTTCCTCTAGGGATCTAATGCATGAAGGTCAGGAAATATTTATGTCAGGGCCTTAAGAGATTCCACTATTCATGGTATAATTCGAGTGTATCATAAGGGTAATTGTGATATGTATTCTTTAGCATTCATGGGATTCAATTCTAACATACACTGAAGGTAAAACTCTTATAAGAAATGTTGTATTTACTTTGACATGAAAGGATGCTCAATCATTAGGGAATAATGAATCCCACGATGAACTTAACTCCCACTATTTATAGGTAAATTCAAGAATTGCCTAAGTGGCAGAAGGTGGGATGAGAGTTATCCACATGGTACCCATGCAATGGAACTAAATAACACTAAGGGTGATGTGGGATAGACACATGGAATTCATGCAATGGATTACCTTTCTTTACCCCTTGTGGAATCATATCCCCCCATCTCTTCTTCAGCCTCTGGTTTGCAGTAGTCCTGGTTTTTATATTAAAGTGGAAAGATAAATTCAAATTTACATAACTTGTTCAGGTTTCGATCATTCATGTTCGACTTATATACATTTTCATGTTATTTACATAATTACATTATGGGGTAAAAATTGGGGTGTTACAAACACCCAAAACAAGTTCAAAAACAACTCGACTATGCTAGATGAAATCCTAAGATTCCAATGATCTCCAAAATATAAAAATGGCATTTTATATGAAAAGGCTAGCGATGACATGTGCGACAAAGGAGAAATTTGGTTCCAACCAACATGCTACATTTCGCAAAGAATTTGAACAACTTGCAAGAAATGAGAAGTCTAGGTATGCTAACACTTTCATATATAAAAATACCATAAGTTCTGTAAAATGTTGGATATGTAATTTTCTTGGACATATAATGAAATACTATCACACCATAAGGTGCTATGTGTGTGATAAATATGGGCACAAGACCTCGCAATGTTTCATGAAAGTACACCAATGAAGGAAACCCATTTGGTACAAGTTTGTGAAAGAGTGTCCACCCCAGGAGAAGAGGTCGGTTATGCACCAGAAGTGTTAGGTAAGAAATGTGTCTTAGGAGTGCGTAAAAAATTTAGACAACGTCAATACAACTCAAACTATCAAAAATATGTGGATAAGGAAGATATCTCAGGAGTGTTTAGAAGATGGAAATAACAACTGAACAATACCAACAACAAGTGATTGTTGCGTTGCTAACCTAGAGGGGTTATGCAAGATCCTTGAGTCTAAAACAGGTACATCTGAAACTCAAGTATTGATTTAGTAAGTTAGTATGCATTGAGTTCATTTGAAGAGATGTTATTTTATATTTTGAAGGGTGTGGCTGTTATTATCAGAGACAAAATTTTCATGCATAAAAGAATAAGGAAACAAATATGCAAGTAATACATAATTATTGTGCATAAGTTCAAATGCACATTTTTGGTTATCAGGGGTCCCCATTTTTAAGTTATCTATATCTCTATTACACCTAGAGATGGCCATAGCCCTATGAATTTCCCAACCAAACCTTTCTCCATGAGAGAAATAGTTTATAGTTTTTAGGCTTCCCACTTGATCTACAGATTGGGCTATACAAAGATCTTTAAAAATTGGGATCCAATGACATTGAAGGAGATGGAGGATGGGTGATGTTTACACATTATGAAAGGATTCCTCTAAGAGATGCTCCATCCCCTCTAAACTAAGATCTAGAGGAGGATATAGAGAGATGCCAAATGGAAAAGTGTCAAATTGTAGATGTTACAAGGAATCATTTTGTTTTCATTCTTACCTCATGAAAGACACTTAACCAAGATTTAAGTCAGAATTCAACTTGAATAAGTGTTTCCCCAATAAATATATCCTTGTAAAATTTGTGTCTATCATGCATGTGTAATGGATTTAAGATGTGTGTTTTCTTCTTTAATGAGGAATTTTCAGTGACGTCTAAATACCCACCATGGATCCTCAATGTGCATATTCCCCTGGGAACCTTAACACATATTTAATCAATGCTTGAGACTCTTCCTCTCAACCATTCACAAGACAATCTCAATTATTTACCTTTTATGCATTCACTCCATTAGGAAGTCCTTTATCACAAGTGTAAAATTCCAAGCAAGAAAGCCCAGGTTATTGAATTACCCTTAAGAGATATGGTATGGTATTCCTTTGGTTAAATATAATGAAACTTGACACAACCACATGGAGTTGCAAGGTTCTTCCTTTCCCTATCTCTTTACTAACTACGACCATGGTTTCTTATCAATCCCAATCAATTTCCATCTCATACCAATAACACATCGCTCAAGGTTACTACCAATTCACACCCACTCTCAATCTCATGGATTCATGGTACTCATTAGAGGTTGTTGTAGTCATGGAGAAACATTTGAATTTATTTTGATAATGGACAATAATGGAGGAAGAAGTTATTGTTTCAAAGTAACATTATATACATTCCTAACACGGTACATATGTATCCTAAAAAAATACCCATCCTAATGATATTCAAACACCTATGCTCAAGATGGCAGTAATTCTTCTTTTCACCACTTAATTAAAGGCGGGGAGTTCTTGAGTTGACTCATGTAAACAAAATATTTTCACATGGGTTCATCCTCCCCTCTTTTGGACTTATAGCTCCTTGGTCTCATAGTAACCATCTTGGACATTTAAATTATATTTTAAATTAACTTTTATATAAGACATGTGTAACATGGTAATATTATCATATGACACAAACAAACCAAACTTGTGTCAATCACTATGTAATATCTATCATGTCCAAAGCTAGTTCAAAATGATCATTGTTCTCAAATGAAACCTTGACCTCAATATTTACATTAAGACTATGTGATTCATGATCACTAATTAAAATAAGGTGCATTCAATAAAAGGCCCACATGGAATATGCACATCCTAAATATTGAGTACAATATAGAGAATTCATCCCTTAACCCACATGCCTTAGGATCCAATCATGCAAGTTGTTACCCTTTAATACAAAGAAATAAAGGTAGAAGACTAAGTATCAATAGTAAATATTATAGTAATGCCTCTTTCAAACCCATACATTTTGAGGGAAACGGTTTCTTATTACGAGGAGAAGACCATTGAATGATTGTGGATTAAAAGAAAATAAAGTAATTGAAGTCATGAGCATTTCAAATGTTGTGTAGGTCATTAAAAAGTTCTTGCAAAGTAGTTGATGTCTGCATTGAAGTCAAACATGATTATTTTTTGAACTCCATGTGTGCTTCATAGTTTAAATCTTGTTTTCAAATATATTATTCATGTTGAACTTCAATGGATGAAATAACTATGAAATAAGTAAACAACATTCATTTTTTTATAAAAAATCACCAACATGCATAGGATGTATAATCAATTTCCCCATCTTCAACTTTTAAAGGTTGGAGAAACTAAATTTGCAACCCACTGTATCATGATTTAAGTGGTGATATGACACGAGGGAATCCTTGTCTTCCATAGTTCTTAGTCCATGATGCTGAACATGGAAACAAGCCAACACCAAAAGCATTTTATTTGAAGTTACAATTATTGATAAGGCTTGGTGGGCACAAATTGAGTTTTTTCTTTCCATAATGGGGCCTCTAATTGATTTGTTACAACTTTATGATATGGATGTGCCTATATTGGAAAACATTCATGATAGGTCCAAGTATATGTTGGAACGAATTCAATAGGTTCTTAAAGAGCAAGCCATGTTTTGTATAGAATCTTGAAGGAAATAATTATTAGATGGCCTAAATACAACACACATTTCCATTTTCTATCCTATTCCTTGAATACAAAGTTTTATAATGAGGATTACTTGGCTAAATTTGGGGTAAACATAGGTCTTGGACATTGATAGGGTGATGGTCACTAGCTTTAGAACATCATTTACTAAGATATGTTCTCATACAATGGATATAACTGAGTTAGAAAGTTTGAAGTGGTGCATTTGGAATTGTAAATGCACTTGTTGATAGGGGATCCATGAAGACTATTGTATGGTGGTCATATTTTGGTGCTCAAAACCTAGCATATAGGGAAGGATGGGATTTGTTCTGGTTAAATCCATGCTAAAAGCTATACCAATATTTTGGGTTTCTTTCACTTACATTCCAAAAGGTGTCTTGGAAAATAAAACTTTCATATGTTTGAATATTTTTAGCAATGAAGAGAAACTTGAGCACTTAGAGAAAGATATCATCCATTTGGTAAAGAGAATTTGATTTCAATCAACAAACAAAGAATCTCTTGTACACAATCACTTAAATGTTTTCCTTATCTCTCGATCAAAGGTATGTAGAGGACCTTCAATACTTTGGTATACTTACCTTTGGTAATGGAGACAGGCCTTCAACATTGTGAGATATGATTCTTGACGATGCAAACTTGGGTACATTGAATCCTTCACCGTGGGCTCCTACAACGACCCTCTTCATGTTGAGGACAAGATGTGCTCATATGGGCAGGCTATATGAAGTTCTTTTGCTTATGTTGTCATTAAACAACAAGATATGGTTACTCTTTTGACCATGGTCCTTTTTATGATCAATGAGACTATAACTTAGTTGGTGTTCATTTCAAAAGATGTGGATGGTGGACACTATGAACAAGAGTATGATAATCGTACTTGATAATTGAACTTGTTTTTCAAGAGAAGCTATTTTTTTTAGTAATTTTGGCATTTCCGAATTTTAAAGTATTTAAGGTATTGCGCCGAGAGGCGCTCTACAGCCCAGTATGGGGGAGATCTTGTAACGTTACGTAACGTTATGTAACGTTATTTTTATTAATAACAAATAATTTTTTTAATTATAGGCCAAAATAAATGTCGGCCAGAAAAGCCACCTAATATGGGGAAGATGTTGCAATATTCCTACCTAACAAAACAATAAAAAAGTAAAAATTTAATTATCCGTAAAAAAAAATGGAACTACCTAACAAAACAATAAAAAAGTAAAAATTTAATTATCCGTAAAAAAAAATGGAAGATGTTGTAATATTCCTACCTAACAAAACAATAAAAAAGTAAAAAATTAATTATCCGTAAAAAAAATGTGAATCAAGAAAAAAACACAATATGGGGGAGATGTTGTAATGTTCCTACCTAATAAAATAATAAAAAATAAAAAATTGAATTATCCGCAAAAAAATGTTGGCCTTGCACATGGTTTTAAAACCATGTGCAAGGCCTTTTAAACAACCCATGGTTTTATTGTACATGGTTTAGGAGGGCCTTCCAGATGGTTTTAAAACCATGTGCAAGGCCTCCTTAACAACCGATGGTTTTATTGTACATGGTTTAGGATGGGCCTTGCAAACGGTTTTAAGACCATGTGCAAGGCCTTGCATATGGTTTTAAAACGAAATGTTGTAATGTTTGTTCCTAACAAAATAAAAAATAATAATATGTCGGCCATAAATAATATTAAATATTAATAATAATAATATTATATGTGGACCTTAAATAAAAAGATGTGTCTTTTGGTTTGAATCAAATCAATGGATACCTAAGAAGAGATTTGATCCCTCTCGTTGCTTGATAGAGCCTAGGATTTGGATCTACGCTGGTATATAAAATGACTAATATGCTCTACTATCTTATGATGTACTTCTACATTTTGTATGCATTATGAATTATGTTTCTAATTTATGTTTTCCCAATATTTATACCTTTTTTTAGCATAGAAATATATTTATATATAAATTTTAAGGAACAACTGAGATTCCCAAATTCTAGACTATTCAAGACTATTGCCACAGCTGCACCAAATCCTTCTACCAAATTCCAATTCCAATAGGAACCCACTACTCATGTAAGTTCAAATGTTAAAGAAAAGAATAGATAGTAAGACATAAAAGTAGCAAGGGAAAGATTGAGACTTCTAAATGTTATTATCAAAAAACCATTGTGCCAAGAGGCACTTTCTACATCCCAAGTGGATGAGATGTGTCACTTCTATAATGGTGATGTGGCACATGTATTAACTAATACACAGGACTCTCGTAACTAATTATGAAAATATTTATTTAATATTTAAAGTGTCTCCATAAATAATAAAGAGATTCACCATGGGTCAATGGAATTAGAATTTGAAATTGATGTATATTTATATAAATGTGTTTTACATTGCAACCAATTTAAACTTGGAGCCACTTTATGAAACTCTTTATGATTGATGGATACAATTTACACACACACACACACACATAGACATATACATATATGTATATGTATATGTATGTATATACATCTACACACATATAACCTTATATAATTATGACATGCATATCAAGAATAATTATTTGAGTCCTAAACTTAATTAAAGGTTTGCTTATGAATAGTTGGCCTCTAAATAATTATAATGGAAAATTTATAGGATTATATATTTCAAGTAAATAATACACCAATTATTTAGATATTAGTTTGGGTAAAGAACTATTTTACTTCCTAATTAATTAATTAATGCAAATTTTGCCTTGGAATAAACAATAAAAAATATATATTTCTTACACT
>LPNX010720481.1:33329-63635 GCA_001517045.1 Pseudotsuga menziesii | reverse complement strand
ATTTAAATATTTTAGTATAATTAAATATTTTATTAAAAACTTTACATAATAGTTAAATAACAAGTAATTAACTAAACTAATTAAATTTATAAAACCTACATTAACCATGTTTTAAAATTAAAAATTTTAATTTTTAGGTTAAAAAACATTTTAAAAATTTGTAATAATAATTTGTAAAAATAGTTTTAATACAGAAAATTTTTCTAAGTTTATTAACCCTAAAAAATTTATAATTTAAGAATTTGTAACAAAACCCTAAAATTAAATCTACTTAGTAAGATATTAACCTTAAAATTATTAACCCTAATTTAAACCTTGGACAAAACAAACCTTGTCGACCAAAACAAACCTTGTCGGCCTTGTCAAGCGGAAGTAACGATCTCTATATTAATACTCCAATGAAAGAGGAACAATCTCCAGGCATCTCCTTGTCCTGAAGATGAACCACGCTTGGTTCGAAACGTCGACAATAAATCTTCTCATCGCAGATTCTCCATTAGATGCCATGAATCCTCACTGCGGAATTTCAGATAACCTCCTTTCACATTGTTAATATACTCATGGTTTAAAAACAAAATATTTAAAATATGTGTGAAATTAATATGAATAAAGGTTATAATACAAATTTACACTTAGTTTTTAGTGTTAATAATGTATTTGTTCGTAATAGTTGGAAATTTTGAAAAAATTGCATAATACAAATGTTTTTTTGTGTTAAATCTATTTATGAATTGAAAAACATAATTTCAAAACAAAAACACTACAAAAAGTCCAAGACTAAGATTAGATAGACTCCTTCAATGTAAAATAATATGATGTAATAAATTTAATAATTTATTTATTTATTTACTTTATATTAATTATGCTAAGTTGATTATTATCAAGTATAATAATTTAAATTGAAAAAAAATATGAAATTTATTTTTAGAATGTACTAAATAAAAACTTTTATTTAAAAAAAATGATATCAATGGAATTGTTTTTTATTTAATTTTAAGTATGAATTCATTTTATATAAAGAAAAAAAATAAAAATGGTAGATATAGTTTTACTTAAATGAAATTAAAAACATGTTATTATAAAATAAAATGAATGTATTGTTCATTGAATGTAGTTTGGGTGTTTGGGAAGAAGAATGATTGTTACCTTCTTCAAGTTTAATTTTGTGAAAGTAACATGATTCCTTAAATGAATCTACCACACACACACACACACACACACATAATAAAATGAATGTATTGTTCATTGAATGTAGTTTGGGTGTTTTGGGAAGAAGAATGATTGTTACCTTCTTTACACACACACACACACACACACACACACACACACACACACACACATATTTAACACACACACACACACACACACACACACACATATTTAACATTAAAAATTCTTAAAAATTATAATGAATTTAAAAAATATATATAAATTTTTATTTTTAACAAAAACGGTTATTTTTGTTGTGAAGGAGAAGGTACGGCTTAATTGGAAATACCAATCTGCCTAATTACAATAAATCCAAAGTACAAGGATCTGATCAGAACCTTACAGAGTCTTGGGAATTTCCCGAAAAATTCAAAAAACAACGGCAAGTGACATCATTATGGAATTGGATGAAAAAAATTGGCTGCACCAATGATGCAAAGGGATCCTTGCGGAAGAAAACAAACCTTATTAGCCAGAGCATTAGCAAGGCTATTTAAACCCCGAAGAATGTGAAAGGATTCAACCTTATCAAAGCCTTTCAAAGTTTTCCTGATTCTCTTAAGAATAGTATTTAGAGCAAAATTACTGAAGCTGTCAACATAATTTATGGCTGTAATCAACATCTTGGAATCTCCAAATATCTGAACAGATTTATAGCCATTTTCCAAAGCGATCTGAGAAGCCATCAGAATACTATAGCATTCAGCTTGATTATTTGTCAAGGAACCGATCCCGCCGCTATTACTTGATTTAGTCAAATAGTCAGGAGAATAAACCATTCCACCAGCTCCGGAGATCCCGGGATTCCCTTTTGAAGCCCGTCAAAAAATATTACAGCTGAGGAGGAACTCATCCAAATTTTCTGAAGAGCATCTTGAGTTCCACGAAACCTCCATGAAGGTTGAATGACCGGTTTAACATTCTTCAAATTTATACTAGAATCAAAAGATCAATTCTTGAACCCAAAAAGAGAGAAGGCGATAACATACCACTGATTTCAGCAAACAAGAATTTAGATTTATTGACCACGATCGAAATACTAGGGGATTGATCTTGGAAAATACAATGGTTTCTGGCAATCCATATTGACCACCAAGTAAATTTGAGAATAGAATGCCAATGAGTGTGCAAGACTGTTGAATTTTTTTTTGAAGGTCGTCGGTCATGCCACGCTGCATATAGAGCTGTTGTTGAAGACTAAGAGGGAAATGTGCGAATAAAACCTTGAGGAACCAACTCCCATACTTGTCTCGAGAAATCACATTCAACGAGAAGATGATCTGCAGTTTCAATAGCGATTTTGCATAGGCAGCAACGAAATGGACTAGAGAAGCCATGCTTTGAGAGTGTATCTCCAGTCAAAATCTTATTATTTAATACAAGCCATGTAAAAAAAATTACCTTTGGCTGGCAGTGAGAAAACCAAACTGTTTTCCAAATAACAGGAGGAAAAGAAGAGCTGAAAGGAGAGTGGAGGGCGTTGAAACCTTTAGCAGCAGTGTAGAACCCGTCATATCCCCAACCCTAGCGATCTTTGAGGGAGAGGTGAATGGGAGTAAGACCAGATAAAGAGGATAACATCAGATGTTTTTGAGGAAGGAAACCAACAGGGAGATCTGGGAATGACCATACAGACTAATTTCAAGAATTATCCCAAATACAAAAATCAGCCAGTCTAATAAGACCTTTATTTGTAGCCCAGTTCAATATTTCTGTCACAGGAAGAATGGAGGAAAGAGCGGGATTACCAGAGATTTTATCCTTCCAGAGCAAGATGCTTTTCCCATTTCCAGGAATTCTAAAGAGCTGCTGGGTAAAGAATCCAAAGCTTTTCCTGCAAGAGTTCCAAATTGCTGTTCCTGGAGGAGTGTTAGCAGAAGAGATGGATATGAGAGGAGCACCCTTGAGATATTTCATACGAAAGATATTACTAACAGGGTGATGTTTATCCTCAAAAATCTACCAGATCAGCTTACCACTCAGATCCAGGTTTGCCATTCCAGGATCACGGATTTGAAGACCACCTTCTGAAAATGGTCTCTTAATAACTTCCCAGCTAACTAGATGCATCTTATTGTGGTTACCTTTTCCATCCGACCAAAGAAAATCATGCATAATTTTAGAGATCTGGCCCAGAATACTCTTTGGGGCAAGCAACAATGCAGATTGGAAAATAGGAAAGGCAGACAAAACAACCTTAACCAGAATAAGTTTCCCAGCCATGGATAGCCAAAGACCTCCCCAAGAAATGATTTTAGCTTTTAACTTCGCAAGAACATCCAACCAAAGAGAGGGAGGGGAAGGAGTGAGGGTTAAAGGGAGACCCAAATACTTAATCTTTTCCCAATTAGCATAGCCTGGAAAGCCCAAGAATTCTGAAATTCAGAGAATAGACGGTTGGTCTACGTTTCGGCCATAGACAACACTTTTGTTATTGTCAATTAAAGCTCCCGAGATTTGACAGAAATTTTTGAGAATATCATTGAATGCCCTTGCTATCTTCATGGATGCCCCTTCTAGAATAAGAGAATCATCAACGAAAAGAGCGTGATTGATAGGATCCACCCCCCTAGCAATCCTGATGTTCGGAATGAAACAAGCTTCTTTTTCCACCATGAGTTTTCTGCTAAGAGATTCAGCCATCAAAATATATAAGAAAGGAGACATCGGACAACCTTGGCATAAACCCCAGGAAGCTTTGAAAAATTCCGAAGGTCTGCCATTGATTAGTGGAGCAATCCATGGCCCGTCAGTGCATGCTTTGATTAGATTTACAAAATCAGGGAAAAACCCAAAAGAGAGCAGGACATCATAGAGAAAGGGAAGCTTAACTCTGTCAAAAGCATTCTTCATGTCTAACTTTATTAACATACCTTTCTCATGCCTTTGGAAGCTTGAATGAATAGCTTCTTGAACTTGGATAACATTATCCACTAAATGTCTACCTTTGACAAATCCCCCCTGTAGAGGAGAAATCAATTTCCCAAGCAAAAGCTTAAATCTGTTAGCTAAAAGTTTAGCTAGGATCTTATATAAGGCATTACATAGCGAAATAGGTCGGAAACGATCAAAGGTAGAAGGGTTAGCTTCCTTGGGGATGAGGGCGAGGAAGGTAGAGTTGGTGCACCCTCCTACTTTTGGTTTGTTTTGGAAAGAAGAAACCATTCGAATCAAATCAGTTTTAATGATAGGCCAAGAGACTTTATAAAAATGGAAAGAGAGGCCATCCGACCCAGGTGCCTTATTTGATTCCATGGCCTAGATAACTTCAATTATTTCCTGTTCAGAAAAGGGGTGCATTAGGGCTAAATTATCCTCCTCATTAACCAGGGAAGGGATATTATCCAAATATTCCTAGGTAACTTCTTCACTAACAAGACCATCATCTTGAAAAAGGAGCTGAAAGTGTGTCCTGGCACAATGTTTTAAAAGATCTTGGCCTTTAATTGAATTCCCATCTCTAGTGGATATTTCTGAGATATGATTCTTGGAGAGACGGACTTTGCATTGATGGTGAAAAAATGCAGTGTTCTTATCTCTTGAATTCAGCCAAAGGCAGTGAGATTTTAACCTGAGATTTTCCTTTTCAAGTCTAAAAGACTGAGAGGCAATGAGTTGAGCGATTTCTCCAAAGCAAGATGAGAAGTGGAGATAACTTTATCTTCCAATTCAAATTGAAATGAAGCTAGATCAGAGACTCTGTCAATTCTGATAGACGTAGGAGTGGGAAGAGGAATTTTTACCCAGAGCTTCAATGCAAGTTTTGTATTCTTTAATTTCTGCTCCCAAACAAAACTGGGGGAGCCAGCAACAAATTTAAACCAAGCCTGAGTGACAACATCCAAAAAACCAGCTCTCTCAATCTAGAGAGGATTGAATCTGAATGGGATGGGCCTAAGATCCACTTATTTTTCAATCTGTAATAAAATGGGATGATGGTCTGAAGAAAGCTTAGGTAAATTTTTTGTTGAAATAATCAAATTCACATCAAACAAGGGACTATGGACAAGAAAACGGTCGATCCTGGATGAAATGCAAGAAGAGCCAACTCTATTATTAGACCAAGTATATAGGTCCTGCTTAGGTTTTAAATCAATCAATTTCCAGTCATGAATCAGATTTTCAACAATGTCTTGCATGAAGTCTTTCCCACGAAGACCACCTTTATTTTAATTCGAAGCTAAAACTATATTTAAGTCGCCTGCTAAAATGATGTTGGCTAGAGAACAGGACTCCAGAAAGTCAGATAGCGTCCTCCAACGGTCTTGCTTTTCAGAATAGTTCACTGGAACATACAAATTAAAAAGAGCGGTAGCAATCTTATTGTCAATGTGGAGTAGCTCTGTGAAAATCCAATGCTGAGTAACATAGAAATTTGTTAATATAAAATTCTTATGATTCCATAACGTTGCTAAACCTCCACAGGTGCCTCTGGCATTGACTGCTTTGCCCATAGAAAAATTCCAATTATTTTTGGTTAAAAGAAGAAGAGCATCCTCTCCAATCTTGGTCTCCTGGAGCAGAAGTATTTCGGCTAGGGCCATTTTCAAGATATCTTTGACTGCTTGCACTTTGTTTGTGTTCCCCAATCCTCTGCAGTTCCAAGAGACATATTGCATTACTTACTCAAGTTTGAGGGAGTGATTACTCCCTTTGGAGGCCTGGTTCTCTTATTTCATCCATAAGATATTTCAATGGTGGACTGGCTTCCTTGAGTCTTGAGCCTCTTAGCCTCTTCTTCCCGGATTTCTTTCTTAGACTTTCTACTAGATTTTTTGGAGAACTGATCAATGGATTCTTCATTAGAAGAACCAGAACTCTCAATTGGTTTTTTCCGGGCTATTTCAGCATAGGAAGGAGAAGAACTAGGCCCGACCGGAGCAGGAGAAACTTCTCCTACTCCTTTAGGAGACAAGAAATCAGGACCAACTTGTTCCATCGCTCCTGAGACTTCATTTTCCACCTCGAAACCTTCAAGATGTTGGATTTCTCCTTCTTCTAGTTTGTCCTCGGAAGAGCTGAGGACAACAAACTAATATTAATCCCAACAGAAGAGACTCCTGTCACAATTTTTTCTTTGCCTTTCTTGCGAGGTCCCTGAACGGTTGCCTGCTTTCTGAATTTTAGTCCGCTGTGCATCTTTCACATGTTCTATCTCATCTTTAGATTTTTTCTTACAGTTGCGGGCAAAATGACCGTAGCCATGACAAAATCTACACTTAAAAGGGATTTGCTCATAGTCCAGCTCCTAGATATGAGACTAATCAGCAACTGTTAAGTTTATTGCCTCAGGCAGACCAGTCTCAAGATCAACCTCGACACAAATCCGAGCACAAGAGAATTGATCTTTCCGATCAGCCCTGTCAATATACTTACCAAGCTTGTTCCTGATGGCTTCGAGAGATACTGAGCTCCAACAATGTAAGGGGAGGTGAGGAAGTCTAACCCAAACTGGGACAGTAGATGAGACATCTTGAGAAGGATCAAAATCAGGGGACCACTTGTTTAAGTAGAGCCCCTGAGGACCCATAAAATACATACCATTGCGGAAGATAAGGTCACAATCGAGGGCAGAGTCAAAGACAAAGACATAGAAACCATGACCAACGAAATGATTATGGATGCCTTCAGAAACTAAGGGTAGCCAATTCCTTTGTACCCAACCATCGATGGCCTTTGGAGAAGGCCAAATCCCGGTGAATTGTTTGATTAACCCCCATTCAGCTAGATTTAATGCAGACCGACAAGTCTGAGCAGCAGGTAATTCTACTGATGGTATATCCACTTTCTTGATAAACTTCTAGACAGGGCCCCTATTCCTCTTTCCACTTGAAGCAATCAATTTCTTAAATGCCTCTAGGTCTGGAGGAAGGGGGAGAGGAGGATCCATCAACCCAAAACAACAACTTAGAGAAAAACCCCACAAAGGAACCTGAAAATACACCAGAGGAGTAGCAGGACGCAAAGAACACCAAAAAGTAGACCAAATCTTGAACCATCTGGTAAGATTAACTCTAGCACACCGAACAGCCAAGCAACCAACCAAGCACAATGGTCTAGAGGATCTAGACGCAACAAGGCAAGCCAACACAGGGAACAATCAGAACTAGAACCGAATCTTGAGAGAACACGATCATGGGGACCCTGCAAATAAGAACCCACCAACAGCGCAGTGAGCAGGAAGAAGCTACTCGGTCTCCTACAGAGGAAGCCAGAAAAGGCAACAAACGAGCAGAAGAAACCAACACTTCCACAATTCAAAACCAGGAGAACCAGTCCAAAAAGCAAGAGACCACTACTCTGAGCTTCCAGCAAAGGAACGCTGAGCAGAGGAAGCTCCACTCCAGCGAGCACGAGGGTGCAAATTCACAAAGGGTAAAGAAGAAGAAAAATCTTCTTGGAGAAAGAAAAGAAAAGCGTCGATTCGGTGTACTTTATAAACAAATATATAAATATATATATAATTTAATTACAACATAATTTAGCCTTTTATTATAAAAAAATGTGATTACATCATAATTTAGCCTTTTAATATATATAACACTCATAAATCATTTTCGCATTGATAATATTATTCACAACATACATATGTTTTGTTAACACTTGAAACTAGGAAAATTCTATTGTAACTAGACGGAGTACATTTAACACTTAGTATAGTTTCTTTACACTTCAAGTTAGTATTTATTTATTAATTTTAGGGGATTCTTATACAAATTTAAATATTTGGGAGACAATAACTCCTTTCACATTGTTAATATACTCATGGTTTAAAAACAAAATATTTAAAATATGTGTGAAATTAATATGAATAAAGGTTATAATACAAATTTATACTTAGTTTTTAGTGTTAATAATGTATTTTGTTCGTAATAGTTGGAAATCTTGAAAATTTTGCATAATACAAGTGTTTTTCTGGTGTTGAATTTATTTATGAATTGAAAAACATAATTTGAACTCTTCAAAATTATATTTAAGCTAAAATATTTTTAATGTATTCAAACAAAAACACTACAAAAAAAAGTCCAAAACTAAGATTAGATAGACTCCTTCAATATAAAATAATATGATGTAATAAATTTAATAATTTATTTATTTATTTAGTTTATACTACTTATGCTAAGTTGATTATTATCAACTATAATAATTTAAATTGAAAAAAAATATGAAATTTATTTTTAGAATGTACTAAATAAAAACTTTTATTTAAAAAAATTATATCAATGGAATTGTTTTTTATTTAGTTTTAAGTATGAATTTATTTTATATAAAGAAAAAAGATAAAAATGGTAGATATAGTTGAGTTAACTTAAATGAAATTAAAAACATGTTATTATAAAATAAAATGAATGTATTGTTTATTGAATATAGTTTGGGTGTTTGAGAAGAATGATTGTTACCTTCTCCAAGTTTAATTTTGTGAAAGTAACATGTTTCCTTAAATGAATCTACCACATGTAATATATAAATATATATTTATTTATTTAACATTAAAAATTCTTTAAAATTATAATGAATTTAAAAAAAAAAATATATATTTAATTACAACATAATTTAGCCTTTTATTATAAAAAAATGTGATTACATCATAATAATAAATTCTATAATATAAATAAAAAAAACAAGATTGTTAATTTAAAAACAAATATATTATTAATTGTTTTTAGAACTTAATTATACTTACCTAGATAGGCGTTTTTATTTGAGATTTGGGGTGGACTATGGCCTATGTTTTTTCATCTACATAAGAAGATGAGACAAGTGTACTCTTGTGATGGAACTTGTTCAAAATTCGAAATAAACAATTATAAAAAAAAAGAATATAAAAAATAACTAGGGCATAGATAGCTCATAGGTGATGAATGGATAACCAACAGTTTATGGCAAATAACTAGAAGAATATGAGATTATATGTGTGTGTGTGAGAATGTCGGTGATAACATGTAGCTAGGTTTGAATAACTGAAAGTTGAACCGTTTAACTAGAAAAATTTGATGAATAATAAAAAAAACTAAATTGTCTTTCATTTTATGGCTATATCTCAACCATTTAATCCCTATCTAGATGATCCACCAAAAAACTATGTAAATGTACTAATTATAATTACAGTTGACTTCTAATTATTAATTATGTTGTATTTTTTCAAATAATATAAATCATAATTATTGCAACCATTTTCATTAATAAAAAAGGTTTTATTATTCATATGTTTTTTAATTGATACTTTGTTATGATTAATAAGGTGGTTGTATTTTTTCAAATAGTATAAAGTGTATTTATTGTGACCTTTTTCATTACTAAAAAGGTTTTATTATTCATATGTTTTTAAGTTATTATATTTCTTATTATTTATAAGATTTTTTAATTATTTATATATTTGAATTTAAGGAACATGTTTGAAGATTGCTTGATCTCTTATTGAGATTATGCCTCTCTTGTTCTTCACTCCTTAATTGCCCATTTTGTTTGCTTGATTGTTGTTCTGTCTTAGGATGTGATAATAAGTGGCCTGGAGGTTGGAACTCTTCTTGATGATTCTTTTATGTAATCGACTGCAGTTGGTTGACCCACCAGTGTGTCCATTCCTCATTTTCTGAATTATATGTTAGGATTCTCCGAAAACAATGATCTTGCTGATGTTTTCTTTTTTAACCATTTCGATCCCTAGTAGGAGGGAAAGCCATTTTGCTTCGTTATTGGACTTTATTCCTATCCACCATGCAACAGAGACCATTAGGTGTCCTCCAGGATCAAAGATAATTCCATCCGCTCCAACCTTCCTTAGGTTGCCTTTCGATGCTCCATCGAATAAGAGAGTATGGCAGTGAATATTATCTTTCCATTGATGGAAATCTTTCTTGTCCTTCCATATTTCCTAGTTTGAAGGAAGGAGTTTGGTTTGATGGGAGCTTTGCAAGCATAATTTTTTACAGAATGTTACTTCCGAAGGGCTGAGCTTTTCAGTTTCTTTGAAGATGATTTTTGCTATTCAATTTTTTGGAGATCATATTCTGAACTTTGATGGCAATGCGCCTGGGATCAGACTTTTTCCCATCGAAAATTGCTTTGTTTCTTGAAATCCAGATTTTCCAGCATATGTTTTGAGGTATGGTGTTCCATATATACAGCATAGTGGGTTTACCTACGATCCTAGCAAGGTAAAATGTCTTTCAGTTGAAAACCATGTCTAGGATATTGCTTGGGAGCCTACCTTTGACGGCTAAAGGTCTGAGGGAGCATTCCCAAACTTGGATTGCCACTTGGCAAGTTAGGAAAATATGCAAAGCAGTTTCGTTGTGGGTGGCGCAAAGAGGATATCTTGAGGGCACTTCATATCCTCTTTTTCTAAAATTATCAGCAATGAGCAATTTATTTTGAGCTAACAACCAAAAGAATATATTAACTTTGGGTATATATTCTGGGTTCCATACCTTATTCCAGTTGTTTTTGTTTTGGTTACCATCATTGCTTTTTATAATTTTGAAGCCTTCTTTTACTGTGTAGTGCCCGTTAATTCCCTAACCTTTGATATCTTGATCCTGGATATTTGAGGGAGATCCACCATGCAGAAGGGAGGTGAAGGTTTTGTGTTCTTCGTTAAGGTGCTCTGGGGGATGCAATAATTTCCATTCCTTCCAATTCCCACTGTTGTCCTAAGATGATATATCGTAGAGCTTTTTATATCCCATTTCTTGCATCCAGAGTTTAAGATTGGGAAAATTTCCTTCATGGGGGTGAGCCTGAGAACCTTATCATTACATATGTTAATTTTTTCCCATTTCTTGGGATCCAGTAACTATTGTCTTTGATTAGACCATCATAATTTTTGCACAGGTTCCATATGGACATGCCTTTGCCTTTCCATTCGATTTCTAGACTTCTTACTCTTGGAGTTTTGAGGTACTTTTCTTTAGGACCTCCTTCCACCACTCCTTCCTTCCTGATATGAAACGCCAAACCAACTTTGCACCCATAGCCTGATTCATCAATCTTGGGTCTCTGATTCCAATCCCACCTCTGTTTTTCTCCTCTAGAACCTTGCTCCGGTTTACCAAGTTGAAATTTTTGCCTAGGGTTTTCCCTCCTTGCCACAGAAACTTTCTGAGTTCTTTGCTAATGTCATTTTGGATTGATTTGGGTGTTAGGAAAACAACAAACGAGAAAATAGGATACGGGCAAAGGATGGATTTTATTAAAGTTATCTTACTTGCTAAATTGAGCCAGCAAGCTCCCTAAGCTTGCAGTTTGTTTTTGATCTTTTGAGTGATGGGATTCCATGACTAAGAGTTGCTGGAGCACTTAGATATGGTGATACCCAAGTACAAGAAAGAATTCCAGTCTATATTTACCTTGATTCCCAATATCTGTGCAATTTCGTTAAGGACTACTAGTGAGCAATTCCATCCATAGAGCCAAGATTTATGAGAGTTGAGTTTGCTTCCAGAAACTTTGAGGAACAAGTCCAAAGATGATTTAAACCTTATTGAAATTTGAGTGGATGCAATTCCAAGTATAATGGTATCATCAGCAAACTAGGCGTAGTTAATGGTTCGCAGTCCTCTCACAAATGAGATGCCAGGAAATATTTCTTTGTTTTTTAGGCTATTAAGCCTTCTGATGAGGGCATCTACGATTAGGATGTAAAGGAAGGGAGACATTGGAAATCCTTGTCAAATCCCTCTTTTAGCTTGGAAGAAAGAAGTGGGCATCCCATTGACTAGAGGAGCCATCCAAGGGCTGTCTATGTAGGATCTAACCCATCTAATGAAAGAGGGAGGGAATCCATATCTGTCTAAAACTTTATAGAGGAAGAAGCGCCTAACTCTGTTGAAAGCATTGGAAAGATATAGCTTAATAGCCATTCTTACTTCTTTTCGAGCTTGGATGGAGTGTATTGCTTCTTGCACCAGGAGAATGTTATCATAGATTTTCCTGCCAGCTATAAAACCTCCTTGATTCTCTGATATGATGAGGGGGATTACCCTTTTTAGCATGTTGGAGATAATCTTGGTGAGGATTTCATAAGAGGAATCGCATAAGGAGATCGACCTGTGCATTTTTATAGAAGAAGGGTTTCTATCTTTCGGAATGAGGGAAAGGAAGGTGGAGTTGGTGGCTCCCCCTGTTTTATCTCTAGATAGGGTCCAATTAATCATTCTCAAAAGGTATTTTTTAATGATATTCCAACAGCTTCTATAGAAACCGATAGTGAAACCATCAGGGCCGGGGGCCTTGTCTAGGTGAAGTGACCAAACAACCTTGTTGATTTCTTCCAGAGTAACCTTTTGCATTAGAAATCCAACATCTTGCTGTAGAAGATTAAGAATCTCATCACTAAGATTCTTCAGATCTTCATCCTGAACGTCTTCTTCTTTAGTGTAAATATATTTGAAGTGTTTTCTTATCTCAGCTTTTATTTCTTCATAATCAAAAATCTGAACTCCTTCTTCAGAATTGATCTCTTTTATGGCGTTCTTCCTGTTGCTCTCTTTGCACTGGTTGTGGAAAGATTTTGTGTTTTGATCGCCCGCTTTTAGCCATAGACATCTTGATTTAAGGCAAGCTTCTTCTTCCTCTTTACGAAGTATAGTTTGCAGATTCCTTCTAACTTCTTTTTCCTGCCATAGCAAGGCTCTAGTAACCTCAAAAGTTTCCATTTGGTTTTGGATGTCCTCAAGATTGCTAAGGAGAGAAACCTTTTCTTTTTTGTTTATGAGGGAAAGGTTTTTTATCCAGATCTTGAGCCCTTTCTTAGTGTTAGAAATATTTTGTTCCCAAATGTAGCAAGGGGATCCTTGGATAAAAATGTTCTAGGAGCTTTCAATTGTTTCAAAGAACTCGGGCTCCTTTACCCAGGTGGAGGAGAACCTAAAGGGGAGGGGTCCAAGGTTTCCAACAGGGGACAAATCAAGAGATATAGGCCTATGATTTGAGATGGAGGATGGAAGAATAATCGAAGAAGGATGAATTGAGTCTAGGAAGGAGGAGCTTACCAGGAATCGATCCAGTTTAGCAGCAATGTGGCTCGGCCCAAACCTCTTATTGCTCCAAGTATATTTACCTTTTTTAGGCTTAACATCTATGAATTTCTAGGCATTCATGAGATCTTCCAGCCTCTCCCCAAAGGGATCTCGAACTATAGATCCTCCTCTTTTCTCTTCTGATGAGATTGTGGTGATGAAGTTCCCAACAATAATGCAAGAATGCTACATCTTCCTGTGCTTTTGGTAATCCAGCTGGTCCCAAAATTCTTCCTTTTGACTGTGAAGGGTTGGGCCATACATGTTCCCAATCCAAATAATCTCTTGAGTATTGAGATCTTCAAGTTCAACAAACAGCCAGTGGTAGTTTTCGGCTATAGAGATGAGCTTAAATGAGGCTGCATCCCACCATGTAACTATGCCTCCTAAATCCCCCTAAGAACTAACAGTAACTCCGTGACCATTTTTCCAGATTTTTTTATTGCTTCTAGAAAGTCTTCAGATTGCATTTTTGTCTCCTAGATAGTGAGGATATTCATTGCTTCACTTTGTTTTATTCTTTTTACTTCCTCCAGTTTCTATTTCCCCCCTAATCCTCTGTAGTTCCAGGAGACAAGCTTCATTATTTCTTAGAAGAGTGTGGTAGAACTATATCTTTTCTATTTTCATGCACTTAAAGTGGTTTCTTTTCCTCGTGGAGTGGCCTTACAAGATAATCCAAGATTGACTGTTTACCTACTGCCTTTTCTCTGTTTGCTTCTATTTCCCTTATGATTTTATTGGGTTTTCTCCCATTTTAGCTGGTTTGTTCCAGTTCTTCTCCCTTGCTTTCTGAACTTTCTTCCGTCTATGCCATTGCCTTAGATCTGGTTACTGAGCCTCCAGAGTTCTGGGAAGATTTAGGTAGAACATCTATAAACACTTGCTGGGGTAGGGTGGGGATGTAGTTGTCTTCTTGACCTATTTCCATGAGCACTGGCTTGTATTTTTTAGCTTCCCATGTGTTTTTCTCGCTTTCTTTTTCTACTATTACTGCTCCTTCATATTCTGATGTTTCAAGGACTTGGAATCTATTCTCATTTGATTTTTTCTTTGCTGGTAATGTTTGGATTGGTCTTTCTTTGCTACCTTTTCTCTTATGCATTTCGTTCCATTCATCTTTAGGTATTTCCCCTTCCTATGTCTGAGCGTTTTTAGGGCAGAATCTTGCGAAGTGCCCATATTCATGGTAGATCTTTCATTTGAAGGGTATATGTTCATAATCAACTACTTGCACCTTTACGCATATTCTGGCACAAGAGAACATAGGGGGTTTGGGCTCCGAATTATCAATATATTTCCCAAGGGTGTTCCCTATAGCTTTCCGATCTTCGTCACTCCAGCAGTGAAGAGGAAGGTGAGGAAGTTTCACCCAGACCAGAACCAAGGAGGGTATATATTTTTCTGGATCGAAGGATATATCCCATTTGTTGAGATGAATGCCTCTTGAACCCATGAAATAAGGTCCATTCCTAAAGATGAGGTCTCTGTCCTCTTTTTTCTCAAATAGAAAAACGAAAAAAACCTGGCCGCAGACGATTTTATACACTTCTCAATGTATCAGAGATCTCCAGTTTTTGTTCAGCCAGGTTTCAATGGATCGAGGGGAAGGCCAAAGGCCTGTGAAATTCCCAACTAATCCTCTTTCATGTAGGGCCACTGCCTTAGTCTTGGAAGCTGAAGACGTGAGCTTGAATTCCGAGGCTTCTACTCTCTTCAAAAAATGAGCATCATTTGGAGAGGGTTTACAGAGGGGTTGAGAGGAAAGCACCCGCTAAAACCTAATGTCCAACAAAGCTCGATGCTCTCCAGGATCGGGATCAGGAGGATCCATGAAACGACCAAACAGAACCCTAGTCACGACAGCTAGTCACATGGCTCATGCTCGTTTGGCAAAAAAAAAACTCGCTTCTCGATTGTTGAAAGTCCTAAATACAATTAAATAATATTCTACCATAGTAGTTTTGAAGCCAAAATCTATATAGCATCTTCATGTTCTACATGTCTGGCAGTCGATCCTCCATCACTTCGTGCTCTTGCATATATCAAGATATATATATTTCATGTCTAGCTTGAATAAGAACCACTATGATATTAACATAAAGGTTATTGTAGGCAAGAAACTTCCAAATTTCACTCAATATATCATTATAGTACTCTGTGAATACTTTTACCACACAAGAATTCAAAACTTCTTGTTGTTGAATAAATAATATTAAAACTGCATATTTACTCAAGCTACTTCTTTTGGTTAGTGGAACACTAATTCATTAAATAATGATACAGGATGGAGTGCTCCAAATTTATTCCTAAAGAATAGAAAGAGACATCATCATTCATCCCCAACCACAACACCTATAAAGCATCTAATATTTTAGTGTTAATAAATATACTTCCACTTTAGTCAAACTAGACATATGTCACAATTGTATCTAGAGCAAATGCCCATACAATCCTAGGCATCCAACTTGAGAAGATATATCGTATAGAACTTCCTAGTACAAATCATAGATTTCAGCACTAGGACATTCATTGGTGACTGCAACATCTATAAAAAGGTTGGAGAATGATTCATCAATACTGTCGCAAGTCTAAACACATTCCTTTTCATACCAATAAGTAGGTTGTTATTTTTCATTAAATTCGGTAGACAAACACCCTTTGAGATCCCGTTCTTGAACTAGACAATAATTTTATAAGGGTTAATGACTAATCGATAAACATACACTTGCCATGAGAGAAACATGGATATAATATTATATACATCCAATATTCATTAAGGAAATGAAAATAATTATGCACCTGTTTGCAATAGAAGGTTCAACATTAGAATGGAATATTTCCCTATCTCCATTTAAGTTATCCAATTTAACAATTATAATGTCCAAAGATTTCGTCCAATGTATTTTTCCTTTTTCCTTTAATAGAACTATCCCCGTGTCTCAGACTACCTTCTAATTGAATTTTAGATTCATTATCCAAAGTTCTCACACTCACCTATTCTGCAAGGATTTCAATTCCTACATCATTAAAACACAATTTTGCATTTTACAATTTTCAGCGATTCTTGTTTCCCCAAAATTTTGTCCATTGATAATATATATGATTTAAAGTGATTTAAAGTCTCCATTAATTATAATATTACAATTAATCTAGAAATAAAATAAATATGTTGAGCCTCTATTATTATTGCTTCATGTCATAAATTAATCATAATGCATAATCACACATTATGACAATACAAATGGCTATCACATGAGATTCTTTAATCAAAATTAAAACATCTCTACCTTTTATAGCAATGTTGCTACCATTTGTAGGTTTAAGAATAGCAAGACACTATGTTCCTAAAATGGAGGTGCAACCTTTTGCAAATTAAAATTTTAAATAAGAACATTGTTTTTGCACTTTCCACTAGGCACATGGAAAATTAGAAAAACTTTTCTCTTTCAAATTAAAACAAATTAAAAAGTCATGAGATAGAAAACGTTGGATTTATGAGAGCAATGCACATAAAATAAAATTGGATAGCATATTGTCCAGTTCCATATCTAAGCACAGATTCCCCTTGGACAACAGACATCCTAGCTCTATGATCCTGCAGATCTAAACTCACTATGTATAAAGTACTGCTGAACAACTTCGATCAAGCTGCCAGTATTCCATTTGAAAATTCTTTCGCCCAACCTTGGATGTTAGGAGAGACTAGACTCTTCTATTTATGGATCCTCCCAGTATTGAATAGTTGGGGACCACAACTCCCAATATTCTCCTATACACATAAGCATACAAAATCATAAAAAACAATTTGACATTCTCTGATACATAAAAACAAACAAAAGCATAAAAATAATCAACATAAACTTGAATACTTCCACATATTTCATTTTCTTATCAGTGAGCACTGTTTTAATTTTGGATGATGGATAATTGTGCATTGAATTTTGTTTATTATTATTCTTTTAGGAGAACATGTCTTGAACGTCTATTATTCCTTCAAAATTTGTAACTATAAACTGTTATTTAGGCTTTGAGTTGCAGATAATTGCACATAACCTCGAAATAGGTGGGGTGATTTATTCTTTCGGTGTGAATACTTCAATTTCCATCTGATAAGGCACTAGTTTTGCAGTTTATATCAGAAGTATGCATAGGTATGCAGGTTTTTATATTGTTTTTCAAATAACTCCACACTTCTTACAGTCTAGAAATGTATAAATGCAATCTTTTGAATGCATAGCTTTGGTATCATTTTTCAAATAAATCCACACTTATTATAGTATAGAAATGTATAAATGCAATTATTTAAATGTGCCATGGTCATTAGGAATCTCATCAAGTTGTTTTTACCATTTGCATGGGGCATGGGTAAGATGGGGTAATTTGAACTTGTGACCTCTATTTACAACATGTTCTTCATATCAAATGAATTGTCAATTGAGCTACATCCTTACAAATAATAACATTCTAACTTATATTCTATGTTTTCTCGAGATTTTTTTATACATATATTCATAATTAACTCAAAATAATTGTTCACCATAATTTAACCATAGTAAAGAAATGCTTGCAAGATATTTTCATTTTTTATTAAATTTAATCTTTTAAATATAAAATCACATAAGAATTGTACCTTAGTGATACTTAAACCTACTTATTTTGAATAACATTTATGTTTTTTTAGTGCAAATTGAATATAACATTTAAAATTAAAAATACCTATTTTGATTAGCATTTATGTTTTTTTTTTTTTTAAGACAAATTCTATAGTTCTATAATTCTAATTCTATTGCTTTAGTTCCATTATGGTAAGACAAATTCTATGCACAAACCCTTCTCCATATGCGTTACTTTTGCATGATGATGATTTTATCATAATAAACATGACTTGAGATCTTGTGCAAAACCTTTTTATTATGTTCCCGACAGGGAATATATATGAATCGGTTAGGTGGATTAATTCGAGAGGCATATTTAATTTTTTTATTTTTCAAATGTTTTTACTGTATTTTGATTTTTTTTTTTGAATTATTTAAATACTGATTTAACTTGGCTTCTATTGGTCTTTTGCAGGTGACGTATGCTTGGGACTTTGTGCCCCAAGACCCGGCGGCGATATGACCTAGGCATTCCCATTGACATGTATTGGAAAATGATTTTCATTTATTTGAGCATAGATCCTGACAGTCCGCAAATAAACTGTCTACAAATATCTGGGATTTATATAATCATTTTGTGGTTTTCAACATGTTTTGAATCTCTCAATCCCTCCACCAATCAATGCTTGCCTTGATTGACAAAGAGGCTCAACACTTGGTAGCCAAACACAATGTTAAAGTCATCTCCAGAAGGAAATTATCATAAGTGTTGGAGTACCCACCCATCATCGGAATTTTTCGCTACTAGTTTTTCATTTTAGTCTATTTGTTGTTGTTTAGACATTCCAATTGGTTGGTTCAAACAAAAGAGCTTTGTTTGCTTTAGGAGTAGCCTTTTTAGTTTTTCACTGGGCGAAAATATTTGATTTTGAATCTTCAAATTATGGTGGAACAGGACAGTTGTAAATTGGAACTGGAGATACATTTGCATGGCCACCAAGTGTCTCATGAAAGTGGTGGAATGAGACATTTCAGTCTATTTGTTGTTGTTTAGACATTCCGATCATTTGGTTCAGACGCAGGAGCTTTGTTTGCTTCAGGAGTAGTAGTTTGGAAAGATTCTTTGTTACTATGTGTCACTCTGCTCTCTGGTTCAAAACCTGGCAGTTAGTAGAAGGTAAACGGGGACAAAAATTGTGTTTAGTGAGCTTTCTTTGTCGTAGTAAATTCTGTGTGTCCCTAAAGCACAGCTTCTGGCTGGTTTGAAACTCTTTTTTTCAAAGGAATCAAGTGAAAAAGAAAGCGAGCAATGGCTGCTCCCAGTTCAATGGCGGTTGGTGGCGCACAAGTCTTTCCGTAAACTGCTTCTTTTGTTGAAAAGTTTAATTTGGACAAGCAGCTCGGCTTTGGCAATGATGGATAGCCAATATTTCTCTTGGCGAACCATTACAAGGTTCGGTTCTAGAACAAGGAGCTGTTCCATTATGATGTCCGTACCTCTTCCTTCGTCCGTGTTTTTTAATGTTAAAATTTATGTAGATGCCTTGAATGATCTTTTCGGCTTTAATCCGCGTAGGTTACCATTGAGCCAAGGTCTCCGAAGGGTTTCAACAATATATGAAGCATTCAAGAAGAACCCCGAGCCTGTGAACAATGTTGTCCCGGCTTATGACGGTCATAAAAGCCTCTATATGGCCAAGCCTCTCAGTGACAAGCAAGTGGAAATGGACGTCCTCCTTGGTGAAGGCAAAGACGGAGGAACCCCTTCCACAAGCTTACTTATAAGCTCTCTTCTTTTTGCTATCCTCTTCATTTTTTTCACGGTTATTTTGAAATTTATGTACTTTGACTGATATTTGCTTAAATTTATGTTGATTTTCAATTGGTATGGCACTCTGTCAGAGCTACCCTCAGCCAAGATTTTTGTTGTTCTTATTGAAATTGTTCTAAATAGCCATGCCGTTTTTTATACTTGCTTATTCCAAATAGTCGTTATTGTTATTATGTAATTTTTTTTTAAAGTATTTTTTATTTTATGATCTTTAATGCAACATTTAATGAAACATGTTGCTACAAGCTTCTTATCTTGGCCTTCGCTGAATTTTCCTTTGAATTTAATCATGTACATTGCTGAAATTCACCTTATACCATAGTTTAACATCATAATATCAAGCTTCATTTTATGGATTCCCTGAGTTGAACCATTATGTTTTTGTAGGCGGGTTAGAACCTATCACATGCTATTTAGGCAGGCTGCAACAATCAACTTGAAGCAACCGGCACAATACATAGCTGGGGAGCCTGTATCATTTCCGCAAGAAGCATTGCAAGTTATGGATGTGGTGCTTCGTCAAGCAGCTCTAAGATTGTAAGCCTAAAATATACTATTTAGATGATCACATTGTGGCAATATTTTCTTCATCTGTCATAAATAATGTTCTCTTTGCTGTTGATATGTTTGCATCGGTAGTTTTGTTGAAAAGGGGAGATCGTTCTTTGGGAAACATTTTGGCGTTGAGAAGGGGAGGCTTGGTGGCCTATCGAGGATTTTATCAATCTATTCATCCCGCACAATAGAATCTTCTGACTTTAAATATAGGCGTTGTTTCGTTCTGATAAACCAGTTTCATAAAAAAAAATTAATCACCTTTGAATTTTCATATACATTTCTGAGAGAGATCATCTTTGAATTTTGATACACAATGCTAGTGTGGTTTGTAGTTTGTTACATTCAATATACTTTTCCAGGTCAGGGTTCACCTTCTAGCTTAAGAACAAGACATTACCATCAAATTTTAGAAAGCGATATAGCTAGATTAAGTGTGGCTGAGAAAGAGAGAACATTCTATCTATTTTTGTCCTAATTTATGGGATTTCAGGTGCCACTGCAGATTGCATGAATAATTTGGATTTTCAAGAGTGTGGGGATACAGGACTGCAACGCATAGGCTTAGATTTGGAAACTGAAGGCTTTAACAAATATGTTGATGGGCTTAATGCCAGGAGTATACTATTGGAAGCAGGACTATAATATTGGAACTAGGAGGAGATAAAACTATTGCAGATGCTAAGGGAGACTCACTCAATAGTGGAAAACGACTATCCTTCCACTTATTTCCATTCTGGAAACTGAAGGCTTTAACGAATATGCTGATGGGCTTAATGCCAGGAGTATAATATTGGAAGATGAAACTATTGCAGGTGCTAAGGGAGACTTAATAGTGGAAAACACTTATCCTTCCACTTATTTCCATTTTGGAAACTAAAGGCTTTAACAAATATGCTGATGGGCTTAATGCCAAGAGTATAATATTGGAAGATGAAACTATTGCAGGTGCTAAGGGAGACTCAATAGTGGAAAACACTTATCCTTCCACTTATTTCCATTGCATATGTTCTAATCTTAAGTGCCTGCTAAGGTACATGGCGCATATTTGAATTGTCGGTTGTAGGCCTAGAAATTCAAATTTCTTGTGCCTGTCAATAAAAATTTAATGATGGTTTCAAGTTTTTAGTGTCTATCATTTCACAGTTTAACCAATTTTGCTGAGTGTCAATTTCTTTTTAATATTATATATAAATGTGAAATATAAGATTTTTTTAATATTATATATAAATATGAGTAAAATATTTATATAGAAATTTACTAATCCAAATTAGAAACACAATATATAAATAAATACAATACACATACACAAAAATAACGAAGTCTGCCATTTATGTGTTCCTCAGATAAGAGCTGACTTGACACAATGGCTAATGACTAATGATTGTTAGCTAAGTTTTAGTAGTTCATATAAGTATTAAAAATTTTGACGGGATATCTAAATTTATAAATGTCAAATAGAGGTTTCAAAAAAAAATTACCTGTCAACCTTGACAGGTTCATAAAAAACTTACTTATCA
Source organism: Pseudotsuga menziesii (assembly GCA_001517045.1). Classification (NCBI taxonomy): domain Eukaryota; kingdom Viridiplantae; phylum Streptophyta; class Pinopsida; order Pinales; family Pinaceae; genus Pseudotsuga; species Pseudotsuga menziesii. Next base: position 41,902 of record LPNX010720481.1, on the reverse strand, counting down.
AATACGTGTAAAAAAGAAAAAAACGTTCCGTGGAACGTCAAATTCCAGGCCTGGTCGGTTGTATTGCTACAATGCATCAAACCATGAGCCATTATTTAAAATGGGTAGGACATTGAACATTGCATCCGTAAGCAGTCTTATTCTCACTCACCAATAATGACAAGTGTGTTACATTTGCAAGGAATATTCTAAAATATGATTTATTATGTTCCAGACAGGGAATATCTATGAATCGGTTAGGTGGATTAATTCGAGAGGCATATTTAAATTTTTTATTTTTCAAATGTTTTTACTGTGTTTTGATTAATTTTTATTTTTTGAATTATTTAAATACTGATTTAACTTGGCTTCTATTGGTCTTTTGCAGGTGACGTATGCTTGGGACTTTGTGCCCCAAGACCCGGCGGCGAGATGACCTAAGCATTCCCATTGACATGTATTGGAAAATGATTTTCATTTATTTGAGCAGAGAGCCCGACAGTTCGTAAATAAACAGTCTGCAAATATCTAGGATTTATATAATCAATTTGTGGTTTTCAACATGCCTTAAATCTCTCAATTCCTCCACTAATCTCTGCTTGCGTTGATTGACAAAGAGGCTTGACACTTGGTAGCCAAACATAATGTTAAAGTCATCTCTGGAAGGAAATTATCATAAGTGTTGGAGTACCCACCCATCATCAGAATTTTCCACTACTAGTTTTTAATTTCAGTCTATTTGTTGTTGTTTAGACGTTCCAATTGGTTGGTTCAAACGGAAGAGATTTGTTTGCTTTAGGAGTAGCTGTTTTAGTTTTTCACGGGGCGAAAATATTTGATTTTAAATCTTCAAATTAAGTGTACGGTGGAACTAGACAATTGTAAATTGGAACAGGAGATACATTTGCATGGCCACCAAGTGTCTCATGAAAGTGGTGGAATGAGACATTTCAGTCTATTTGTTGTTGTTTAGACATTCCAATCATTTGGTTCAGATGCAGGAGCTTTGTTTGCTTCAGGAGTAGCAGTTTAGTTTTTCATGGGGCAAAAATATTTTATTTTAAATCTTCAAATTAAGTGTATGGTGGAACCGGACAGTTGTAAATTGGAACTGGAGATACATTTGCATGACCACCAAGTGTCTCATGGAAGTGGTGGAATGAGACAACTGGAATGAGATAAATATGCATATCGCCATCTAAGAGATTTGGGAAGAGATGTCGCTGAGTCTTCCTGCCCGCCTTATCTTTAGCATTGGACACACAACATCATGGATGATTTGTTGCAACATTCATCTATAAGTAGTCCATCATTCAATCCTTGATATAGTAATATTGGTTCAATTTTTTTGTTATTCATCGTTTTGCAAGATTGAACATTTAGTAACTATCATTTTTAAGAATCCATACGTAATAACCTTGTGAGGAGTTCGAATGGTTCTTAGCGAATATCATTAAGATAACATGTTTGACTGTACTCAAACAAAGAGGTTACAACTTGTTGATACTGAAGGTTCCTTGATTCTAATGAAGAATTTAAGGCTTTCAACTCCAAACATTCGGCTGCCCACAATTCCTTCAAAGATGTCAATGATTCTATACTCCAAACATACGACTACCACAATTCCTTCAAAGATGTCAATGATTCTATACTTAGGCAGCTCTTCTAACTCAGAGCACCCACTAACACTTCGACCTCCAGAGCCAAGGATTTTTCCACTGCTCCAAACCCTACTGCTCTTTAGCTTCACACATCCCTCTACCCACAACTACTCCAAATATGTCAATGTTTCCATACTTGGCAGCTCTTCTAACTTAGACAACCCACAAACATCTTGGATTCACGACTGCTCCAAAGATGTCAATGTTTCCATACTTGGCATCTCTTCTAACTCAGACAACCCACGAACATCTTGGATTCTAAGCTTTGTCACGTGCACCAACCCCCATATGCTCTTCGGCTTCACACATCCCTTTGCCCACAACTGCTCTGAAGATGTCAATGTCTCCATACTTGGCAACTCACAAACATCTAGGATTCTAAGCTTTGTCCCCTGGGCCAACCCCCATATGCTCTTCAGCTTCACACATTTGTTTTAGCTTCTTACATTCATCTTTTGGCCATAGTTCCTCCAAAAGCTTTTGAATTCAATTAAGACATTGTTCTGCCATATGGTAATTGGAAGTAATATTGGTTCAATTTTTTTGTTATTCATTGTTTTGCAAGATTGAACATTTAGTAATAATCATTTTTAAGAATCCATAGGTAATAACCTTGCAAGGATTTCGAATGGTTCTTAGCGAATATCATGAAGATAACATGTTTGACTGTACTCGAACAAAGAGGTTAAAACTTGTTGATACTGAAGGTTCCCTAATTCTAATGAAGAATTTAAGGCTTTCAACTCCAAACATCCAGCTGCCCACAATTCCTTCAAAGATGTCAGTGATTCTATACTCCAAACATACGACTACCACAATTCCTTCAAAGGTGTCAATGATTCTATACTTAGGAAGCTCTTCTAACTCAGAGCACCCACTAACACTTCGACCTCTAGAGCCGAGGTTTTGTCCACTGCTCCAAACCCTGCTGCTCTTTAGCTTCACACATCCCTCTGCCCACGACTGCTCCAAAGATGTCAATGTTTCCATACTTGGCAGCGCTTCTAACTTAGACAACCCACAAACATCTTGGATTCACGACTGCTCCAAAGATGTCAATGTTTCCATACTCGGCATCTCTTCTAACTCAGACAACCCACGAACATCTTGGATTCTAAGCTTTGTCGCGTGCTCCAACCCCCGTATGCTCTTCAACTTCACACATCCCTTTTCCCACAACCGCTCTAAATATGTCAATGTCTCCATACATGGAAACTCAGACAACTCACGAACATCTAGGATTCTAAGCTTTGTCCCCTGGGCCAACCCCCATATGCTCTTCAACTTCACACATTTGTTTCAGCTTCTTACATTCATCTTTCGGCCACAATTCCTCCAAAAGTTTTCGAATTCAATTAAGACATTGTTCTGCCATATGGTAATTGGAAGTAATTGAAGTTGGCTAAATGTTCTAGGTTTTGGTCAAGGTCACTTTTCCGTAATACATACTTCTTTTGAAAGCCTAGTGGTCTGTGTTGGTGCTCTCTCTTAAAAGAGTTGGAAGGTGTTGAACATTGTATGTAGTTGGAGCTGCATGATATCTGAAATCAGTGGAGGTATGGACTTTTCTGAAATATTGCGTCAATCCATGACTTTTCCAGTGACCGAATCATTTTTGCAATGAAGGCCGCAATAACATTGGTTGTTTAATGTGTTTTGCAATGACGCCATAGAACTAGTTTTACAATGTAAGCCACAATATTGTTTAATGGTTTTTGCAGTGACCCAACATATGTGGATGTTTAATGGGCCTTAAGAGCATTGCATTAATTAATGGTTATTTAGTGTTTGTTTTGAATCTTGATAGCTCAAAATGTTATCTGTTTGCACAAAACTATATGTTATTGAATAGGGTTTATTCAGGGGTTAAGTTGTATAGTCTTTATCTCTGGCTTATACTCAATTAATACTTATGCAAGTAAAATTTCAATTTCCTAGAAATGAAGAAACTGGCAATAGCGGATCAATGTTCTGTGTGTTATTCTCTTTTTGGATGTATGGCTTGTATTATGATGATTTCTGCATGCTATTTTCTTAATTGAAGTTCGTGAATGATGTTCGTCACATATTTAATTTCAATTTCTTCAAATTTAAGAAACATCTGAGTAGCCTGCATATATTAGTGTATGATATTTCTCTGAATTAAGATTTCAGTTATCCTATTTGATTTATACTAACTAAACTGCAACTGTTGCATCTTGACTTCCTTTAAAAAAAACTGCATCTTAACCAAGTATTTAACTTCCTTTAGAAAAACTGGAATAGCAGCATCTTTACCAAGTATTTAGAGGTAAGATTTTGCGTTGTGCCGCTTAGCATTTATTTATACTGCAAAAATTCTTGGCATTTATTGACTCCTTTAACAAAACTTCGGCATTGTAACCAAGCTTGGAATTTAGTTATGACATAAATATACATCTTTCCTCACACAAAATTGCAAGGTGTCCAGTGGTCAACGCCTTGGCAATTTATTTACATACACTAAATGCACAACGTCATTTATTTACCAACAAAAATAAATGACCAAGTAACCAAGTTTTAACTGCCTTTAATAAAACTAGAGCATGACCATGTATTTAAAAGGTTAACTTTGCATTTATTTATAGCAGAAAGATACATCTTTCTGCCACAAAATTGCAAGGTGGCAAGTTGAACGTCGTCATTTATTTACCAACAAAATTGCACATCTTTCATGAGAATTCTACGAATTTACAGTCACGACTCATGGCTCACACCTTTTTAATTTAAAAACAATAATGCACGGCTTCGCCCGAGTAAAATATTGCACCACTTCATTTCTTACAAAATTGACCTTGACATCTATTTACACCTTGTCACCTTGTCAAGGTGGCGTTGAATCTTGAAATATCGAGTTCTTAAAAAAGGTGTCAATCTGGAAGGGTAGTGGATGTGGCATGGGGTATTGAAATGCCAAGTTATGCTCGTTTGTTGCTTGATACAATCAGCATTACACTGAAAAAAGTACCTTCCCACATTTTGCTACACTTGTCATCATTAGGCATTTCGGTATACTTGTCATAATGTAATGATGGGGATGTGATAGAGTTCAAAAAATGGACTTTCCTTGCAAGAGAAGAAACAACTGATAAATACCATGAAGTCGCAAGAAATAAAGTGGATCGCGACATCCTTTAGATGATACCTTGAAATCTTAACAATTTATTTCCATCTCTTTAGTTGTGTTAGGTTATCCCGACTCTATGTAACATGGATTGGGATGCATCAAGAATGAGAACCTTCTAAAATGTGATCAATGTAATACTTTCAATTTACAACTTAGTTAAAAATAGAGTTGTCTTGTATGAGTCTCTCTTACAACATAGTGAGAACCTTCTAAAATGTGATCAATGTAATACTTTCAATTTACAACTTAGTTAAAAATAGAGTTGTCTTGTATGAGTCTCTCTTACAACTTAGTTAAAAATAGAGAGTCTCTTTTACAACTTAGTGAGAACCTTCTAAAATGTGATCAATATAATACTTTCAATTTACAACTTAGTAAAAAATAGAGTTGTCTTGTACGAGTCTCTCTTACTCTTACAACTTAGTTAAAAATAGAGTTGTCTTCTATGAGTCTCTCTTAGAAGTTCAATTTGTCATGTCTTGATACTCAACAACAACTCATTCCTAAAAGGTTTTTATCATTTTCCTACATATAAAGGCTACTTATAGTTGCCTCCTCTCTCCTAGTATATAATGCAATAGGATTCACAAGTTGATGTGCTCACTCATTATCATTAACTCAACCTCTATAGTTTCCTCCTCTCTAGTGTATATAATGCAATGCTAATGCAATAGGATTCACAAGTTTGATGTGCTCACTCATTATCATTAGCTCAACCTCTATAGTTGCCTCCTCTCTAGTGTATATAATGCAACAACTCAACCTCTATAGTCGCCTCCTCTCTAGTGTATACTATATATAATGCAACAAGATTCACAAGTTTGATCTGCTCACTCCTTATCATTAGCTCAATCTCCATCTCATGGTTGCTATATTTTTTCATCTCTTCAAATATGTAACCTCAAACTCCATTTCGTAGTTTCCTCCTCTCTAGTATATATAATGCAATAGTTCCTATATTTCAAATATGTAACCTCAAACTCCATTTCATAGTTGCCTCCTCTTGCCTCCTCTATAGTATATATAATGCCATAGGATTCACAAGTTTGATGTCCTCACTCCTTATCATTAGCTCAACCTCCATCTCATGGCTCCTATATTTCTTCATCTCTTCAAATATGTAACCTCAACCTCCATTTCATAGTTTCCTCCTCTCTAGTATATATAATGCAATAGGATTCACAATTTCATAGTTTCCTCCTCTCTAGTATATATAATGCAATAGGATTCACAAGTTTGATGTGCTCACTCCTTATCATTAGCTCAACCTCCATCTCATGGTTCTTATAATTCTTCATCTCTTCAAAAATGTTTATCGATCCTCTCAATTAATAATTTGCATCAATGTTATTTTAAATATAGAGCATATACTTTGGCCAAAAGTCTCCAAGATAACATTTCACCTACATACTCCATGACTAGTGACTTGCTAGCACATAGCTGTCAGTGTATTCATCAACTTTGTTCTCATTTTCCTCTAATCATTTCACCATCTCAGTTTTTAATTGAACATTCTCATCATCAACCATTCTAAATTATGAGAATAGTTTATGGGATGAATCTGGCAGCATAGATGGAATAACGCAAATCCAGGTCAGATCATTGGGCCAATCAAGCAAGCCAGCCTTATTGATGTTCAGAGAAAAATGTAATTCACAATATTTATTTTATATATTTCTAGATAGTGTACTGCTTATATTTACCTTGCTGAATGGTTCTATATTGAGTAAGATAAATATACCTTGCCAAATGGTTCTACATCGAGAATCCCTATATCCAGCTGATAATTAGTCACTCGCTGACTGGTTCTGTATCGAGCAGCCCTATATCCATCCGAGATGGCTTTTCTCTACTTTCACCCAGCACCCAACATTGACCATATTTATCGATGAGTTATTCATTCTATACGACACACTCTCGAGCCAGTTCCTGAGCACTCGACCGAGTTCTTTAGCGCCTGGCTAGGAATAGTCTTATTTCCCAAAAAATGCATCTCTCTGTGTCTGGTATGCCTTATCGAACCTGAGAATACTACCCACCCGGTTCCATAGGACATGGCCCCTTGACTCTTTGAGTTCGCTGATGTCCCTGAGCCTCCCGTAGGATTCCCTCCTCCTTGTCCCATGGAAAATACCGTGGATCTCATCCTTAGAGCATCTTTACTAACCCAACTCTAATTGCTTCGATTGCTAATCCCATTCCATATATGTTTGTTGAAGGAGGTTCCCCAACAACCTTATATGCACTACCCAAGCTACCGCATGATAAGGAAGTGCTTTGATCCCGTTACGAGACTGGCTCAACATGATAGATAGGTTCTACCGATTAATATATAATAGTACCGATAATGCAACGATGGATGCTTTTGAATGCTAAAAAGGAAAGCGAGGAAAAACCAACCAATTTGTGGTGTTTAAAACCACAATTATAACTATATCGCTTTAAATAATTGTTAAAGACTGCGATGCCTCCAGTTAGGAGAATCTTTCTCTCTCATGTTCACTGGTTGTGGCCCTAGTTCATAGATTAGCGCATCATCTTTTATTGTTGTTCTTCCTTCAAAGACCCAATCATTGACTGATTTGTATCTGCAAATTGAATCATACTCTAAATGTGTTGGGTTGCGTGAGTAGTAAAACATACCTTACCTTTTGCCCAAAATTGACCTTCAATAACGGTGCCCTCCACCTCCTTAAATTAATGTCTATCAGATGAGGATGCAACCCTACCTTTCAAAACCTGCCATGGATCACTTTAGACCATATTGCAACTTTAGTCACTCTGGTATGAAGAATGCTAGGAAGACAATGCTTTGCAACTCTCCCTCTATAACAAGCGGCAATCAAGCTTTATTGACGTTAAGAGAAAAGGTAATTCACAATCTTTATTTTATATATTTATAGATAGTGTATTGCTTATATTTACCTTGTCTAATTGCATGCTCACTCAATTAAATTTAGTACATTATTGCTCACATTGAAATTTTATAATCTGTAATGTTTTTTCTTCTTGATTAGCTTTGTAGTATTTATGATGCAGAAAAGGAATTTAGATTGTGAGATCGTAAATCAAATTTTATTTTATTGTTAACAGTTTCATCTTATATCTGTCATTACTCATTTAATGGCATTTTTAGTTTGGATTTTTTGTTTTGGGATAATTACAAGAGTATCAAGCTGTCCAAAATTGAACCCAAAACCCAAGCAACAACCATGATATCGGAATGTTGAGTACTTGAAAACTTGAATAAGTGTTATTTTAGTTTGAATTTTTTTTCCTATTTTGGGGTAATTACAAAAATAGCAAGTTATAATTCAAAATTAAACCCAAAACACAAGAAGCATCCCTAATACTTGTTTGTTTAGGACTCAAAACCTAAATAAGTGCTCTCTATAGCTTTTGTTATTTTTTTTCCTTTCAATATTGTCTATCTATGTTCAATGCAAATCGTTGTCCTTGTGAATATATCTCCCTAGGAAATGTTGAGTGCCTTTTTTTTTTTCCTAACATTTATTTTTCTCTGGGACAAGTCTTTTTGAATTCTTTGAAGACCTATATGTTTGGCCTTATGAAACCTCAACTTCTGTGTATTTTCCAAACCTACAACTCAAAATAAATAACATTATTTTTTTCAAGTGAAACATTCTGTACTCCAGCCTCACTTGCTACAACGTACACTTTTGATTCTCTGTAGTTTCAAAACTTAATAACCGAGTCCGGAAATAACTATAAGTTCGCTCTAAAGCACATTCTATAATCCAACCTTTGGAACAACATGAAATATATTG
>LPNX010720481.1:4539-32474 GCA_001517045.1 Pseudotsuga menziesii | reverse complement strand
CCATCAATGTTGTTGTAAGAGCTTAGTGCTCTACTGCTTGAATGTTGGATCTTGATCTATGTGTTGGGCCAATGAATTGCAACAATAGATACTAGATCCCTTCGATTTACTTTAATTATCAAATTGATTCCTATGTAAACTTATGAGGTGTTTGCAATATGTATGCAACTTCAAAGGCCTAACCCGGAACTAGTATTCTAAATAGAAATGCTCAACTTCAACACTGCACTCTTCTTAATCCCTATCTCCTCTTACCTAACTCTTAAGACCTTCACCCCTATCTCCTCTTACAATGTGCAAAGTAGATGGGTATTTTAGAGTCACTCTTTTGGGTTAAAGAGCTAGTGAAGTGACTCCAATGAATCAAATCAATCTAGAAACCTTACACTACTTCAAAGCAAATCAATTCTTACAACCTCGATGAAACATAGATTCAAAGGACGTATTGTAAAGTGATGAAAATCATGAATAAAACATGGCAATGAAGTATATGTAATAAAACATTACACAAGTTGTTTACTAGTAAAACCAATTCTAAGAAATGCTAAAAAACACATAAACTAGCTAGTTGTAATGCTATTGTAGGAGTCTGTCATTTTACTACAAAAGTATAAAATCACAAATAAACATAACTCAAATGAAAATGAAATATAAATATAGTGGTTAGCATTCCTTTCCATAAGTGGACCCTATTCAAGGATACTCTTCTAACCCTTGTTAACACAAAAGACTAAGTATGAAGCAAAATAACTTCTCTTTTATTAATATGCCATTCAAAATATCAAGTCAAAGTGCCTTCTTCTACAATTCAAATTTCAAAATATCTAAGAGAAATAATAACATTAAAATGAAGTTTATGAACATTCAACTATCAACTTAAATACTCTTAAGATATATTTGATTTATAGACTTGATTGTGTGCAAATTTATGAGTCCGACGTTTTAGGTGGACACTCCACCCATCTTCAAGGATCATTTTATTGAGCTCTCATGATCCCTAAATATAGGTGGAGTGTCTACCCAAAACGTTGAACTTTGAAATTTACACAATCAAATCCAGAAACCAAATATATCTTAGTGATGAACTGTGAAAATATTCATGCTATTAAATACTCTTGTTTATATTATAGATGGAAATCTAAGTAAATTCTCCATTAACCCCTTGATTGATGGGAGCGACTCTTATAAATTTGCATTGGTGTGTCCTTGAATCCTAGAATACTTGTGCAACTTGAACTCCTGAGGCAATTCAGGCTACCTAGGGCCATAAATCTCCCATTGAACATTAGCAACTTTTGGAGTGACAATGAGGAAAAAAGTCCCTAGGATTACTCATGCTTCTAGCTATTGTAATCATGAGTGAGGACATAAGTGATTTGATCCTTGCACTCTTTGACTTGAAACCACATTAATTTCATAAGTGAAATGTGTGCAGGCCTACTCAAAATCAACTAAGAAACAAAGTACATCACATGCATTCAATAGGCTAAGTAAATTATTCATGCAAACTAGCAATGTCTTATACCTTCAAGAAATATGAAAATGCATATTTATTAATCAAAGATAAGCAAGGTTTGACGCAAAAAGTCAAATGTTCATAGAAAAATGGGAAAAATATGTGTAATTATAAAAGCCCAGCCCAATGCTAGTTATGTTCAAGGTCCTAATAACGTTTACATAAAAAAAAATTAACTTCAAATTTATAATCACCATTTCTCCGTTTTCCATTTTCTTTTCAAGTGATCTCTAATATCATGTACTTTTAATAAATGATCTTATAAAAATTCAAACTCTTCCATCTTAATCAAGAATAATACATTTACTTTTATTTGAGGTTTCATGCATTTTTCGTAAATGCCGCACATGATAAACACATCGTTACCATTTTGAACTTGTGGTAAAACATCTAATTTTGTAAAGAACATGATCAACATCACTACTTCTTGATTATTTACCTCGTACTTTGTTTGGGCATCCACATGATTGTTACTCCACACTTATTTTCCCATACAAGTTTGTTCAAACACATGTATTCAAAAAATCATTTTCTGTATCCATGATTTAAAATTCAAATAGTTCGACTCCAACATTATATAAGTTAAACTAGCCATTTTTATAAAATTCAAATACACCAATTGGTTCTAAAACTTTGTTCCATGACAATAAAATAATAATGACACTGTATTTTCATTCAAAATTTAAAATTAATATAAAACACTAATGAACTTGTCAAATTATATAGCTTGGCATAGATTGCTTCAAAGTCTTCTTCAGATTGATTTGAATCTTTTACATGAGTTTCTTATTAAGTGGATGGATTCATTGATTTTCCCTTCAAATCCCATAATAAAACATTGCTCAAAATATCCGCTTATTTCCTCCAAAGTGGCTTCCTTCTATTTAGCATGGTGGCTTCTCCGAAGAAAAGAAATGTTACACCCAATGTTATGGGAAGTGTTTTGTGTTTGGATATAAGGTTTACAGATGCATTAATTGCATCTATAAACCTTATAAATAATTAATTGCAATTTTAATAAACAAGAAGCCAACGCAAATGCAATGTTGGGAACATTGTCACCTTGTGGCTCTTGTTAAAGAATGAGTGAATGAGAATTAATACATTAATATGTAAACAACTAGTTGAATATCTCACTTCATCTATATGAAATTAGTAACGGGTTCTTTTTTTTTCTCTTTTTGTTTTTGAGTTTTAATTGTAACGACATAATATGTTAAAAATAGGACATTCCATCGTCGATTTTGAGACAAATGTTTGTCACAAAGATGTTGGAATTACAATGTAAAAGAGAGAATAAAAAGTGTATGTGATCATGAAAAGTGCAATAACATATCATCAAAAAGAGAGAATAAAAAGTGTATGTGATCATGACAAGTGCAATAACATATCATCACATAATTGCTTATATTTTTTATGAAAATATATTTTAAAATTACAACGCTATATTTTTTTGTTGCTTTTGCAACAACAAAATGTTTGAAACATGCCAAAATTTGTATCTAAATGCAGTAATGTGTCTAGATCTACATGTATTGGTAATGAGAGTTATCATGGAATCCATCTAGAACCATGGTGGTCAATAGGATAATTTAACCTGCAGGAGACATAACTTCCTCATACAAGCTCCAATTTAGGTGATTGTCATGCCATTGGAAATATCTCACAGTGTAGAAAAATATTAAGGGAGCATGAACTACCTTCATAAACCTTTGGCCCCAAAAAACATCATCTAAGACATCAAGGAAGGTTATGAACCCCAAATCCTCAAAGTAAGACGTGCTCCTAAACTGGGACCTACAAACCAATTCATCCAAGCTTTCCACCTAGAAAACACCAAAATAGATCACAAATTATATATTGATTCATTTTGGATTTAAGTTGTAGTATATGTATGCACATATGCATGCATCTACATTTAGATATAACTTAGCAAAGGAATTTTTGAGAAAATGACTTTTACATGGAAGAATTTGAAATACATAGTATAGGTCTTGGATTATGAGAACAACATTCAAGAGAATTCTATGTCACCTTCGATGACATTTATACACAATTGTTTAAAGAGGGTCATTGATTTTGGGGAAGTGTGAGACTTTTTATCATTCCTTGGTTCCTTGAATTTGTTCCTAACACTATGTTAGCTACTATAATGGAAATTTGGGTTCGTCTTCCCAATTTGCCATTACATTTATGGTATTTTTATTTAAAATGAGGGTACTAGAAATGCTTTGGGCACTTATATAAAATTGTATCATGAGAGACTTGTAGTAGGTTGATGAACATATGGATGCATCTATGTTGAGATATTCCCTAGTAAGGGACTTTTGGAAAAAATGATTCTCACAAGGAAGAATTTAAAATACGCCCCACTCTTGGATTATGAGAACACAACATCTAGGTGAAGGACATTTCATATTCCAATACATTTATAAACAAATGTCTGAAAAGGGTCCCTAGTTTTGGGGAGTGGTGCGTTTTTTACAATTGAACTTGGTTCCCTAACTTTGATCCTACCACTATGTTAGTTACTAGGATTCTAATTTGTGTTTGAGTATCATGTTCAGAATCCTTTGGGAACTTCCATAAAGTCATATATTGAGAGAAATGTTGTGGGGTTATGTACATATAGACCTAAGTGTGGGACTTTTGGACAAAATTAATCTCACATGGAAAATTTTAAATACACACAAGTCTTGTATTATGAGAGCACAACATTTATGTGCAAGATATGCCATCTTTGAGGAAATTTATGATCTGGATTTATGTGTGAACGAAATGAAAAAACATATATAGAATCATAATCACAGACATTTTGCAAAGATAACAAAGATGCAGTAAACACATATTCTATTAAATGGCGGAAATAGAATAGACTGTAATACAATAACTAGAATGGTGGTAGCTATCTCTAAGAAGAGATGTGACTGCTACGCTCATCCATGCAAATATGAATACAAAATGAGGCCAAAGGGGCCTATTTATACTAAGGACAAGGGAAAGAATCCAAAAAGTCCAAAACATAGCCCTAGAAGATGAACCGTCATAAAGTTTGCGGCCTCGAGGTGGTAAGTTGAACATACAGCTTCTCGGGGTCATAACTTTTGCATACGATCTCCGATTTGGGTGCTCAATAGCTCGTTGGAAAGATCTATCCGATATTTACATCCGTTAGCAACAAATATTAAGATTGGAATAGAATCATATTTTCTCGACCATTAGATGCCTTAAAATGTCGTTTAGGGCCTCAAAACGGCTCCGGAAGTTTGGGACCCAAAAAACCGTAGAAAAATAACTAGGAAACTGCCATAATGGACAATTGTTTTGAGCCAGTGGAATAGGTGGGTGGCCACCTATCTCCATCTGGATCAATTTATAAGCTACTCGTCCCCATGCTTGGGCACACCCTGCCAAGAAGAAAGAAACGAATTAAAACCAAAGAGATGAAATTTTACAAAGGAATCAAGTTGGGATATTGACCTTGATGAAAACGAGGTAAATTGAAATGGAAAAAATTAAATGTGCATTACTTATGTAATTTTTAATTTATAAATACAAATTGAACACATGCTCTTGTAAGTGCAATATGCACATCTAATTTCTTTCATGCTTTGAGCACTTGAATAATGTGATTTTCATTTTATAGTGGAATAGAAATGCAAATTTTTTTCTTCGAAAAAACATTATTTGAACTACAACTACACTCCTTGGATCTCAACCAAAATATATTTAATCATAAAAAAGAGTGACAAACTACACAATGACAACCATCAATATTAAGATTCTATATCTATTCAAAACTAACATTTTTACTAAATTATTTATTTTGTTAATACATAACATTTCATTTATTAAACTAAAAATACCTGAAATAATATAATGTAATAAATTTAGTCTAATATAGAATTATATTTTTTACATTTTATTCATCTATAATGAAGCATATTAATTTAAATTGGAAAAAAAAAAGTTTTATATTTAAAAGGGATTGACAATTTAAACCCTTATTTTTAAAAATGTTAGAATTGTTTTTGCTTTAAGTGTAAGTATGATTACAATATGATAAATAATGCACAAGGGGCTTTTCTCCTCCAGTGAGGTTATTGCATTATTCCTTTTTTTAATGTTAGAATTGTTTTTTCTCTAGTTGTAAGTATGATTACAATGAATGGACAAGGGGCTTTTCTCCTCGAGTAAGGTCATTACATCTTATAGGTGGAATAAACACAACATGAAACTCATGTATGTGATTCAAATAAGGAATTAGAATGATTCCTTCTAAGAACTATGTAATTTCTAAAGAAATGAAGTTTAATAATCTTAAACTTTAAATATAAATACATAATATATCTCTATTTTTGTAAGTGCAATATGCATTTATGTTTTTTTAATAATCATATTTTAGTAATTTTTTTTTTTTTTACAGAAACTAAAAAGGAAGATTTTATAAAAGGGGGCTGCGCACAGCCATTCAATACAAGCTTACAAAAAACCTGAGTAACTGAGCAAAATAAAGGAGCTGAACCATGAGACAGTCCACTGAGGATCCCAAAATATTTCCCTACAAGACTGGCCTAAACATTTAAAGCCTCGGGTTGTATAAACCCTTACAAACTGTTTACACAAAATTTTGCAGAAAAACATTCATTCAGAAATGAAAATAAAGGGCTAGGGGTTGCCTCCAGGCTGAGCAACTAATTCTTCTTCCATAGGCAGCACAGCTTCATCACAGACTCCATTGACTCCACTGACCTGGTTCAGAAATACAAGACGCTGAAGATCCTCTTGAATCTTATCCACCTTCCCCATCATTTCACGGAGATTACTTTCATTATCGTCTATACGAGCGTCATGATTGCTAATCTGATACGAGGTGTAGCTGACTGTGTCTTCCATTTTCTTTATGTCCTGAGCCATCTCGCGATTGTCCATAACACTGATAGAAAGGAGTTCGTACATACGCCTCATATTCTTCTTAATATTCGCCATCCCAGCATTGTCCCCTGCCTGAGCCATTATACCTGCTTCTGGCAACAGAGTGATGCGAGCGAGCTGAGACTGAGCAGCGTGGATCAGATTGCCAATGAGTTGAGACTGAACCAGAATACCAGGAGCTAAATTGTTAACACAACAGGATCTGAGCACCAGCAATTCCTTTTGCAGAGGAATCTCTTCGCTTCTCCAACATGTCAGAGTGCCAGCATCTCCTTCCTTCCACCCAGTGCACCTGCAGCCTATGACCAAGCTGCGACCACGATTACCTGGAGGAGGACCTTTGCCAGAAATGACAGTCTGCGACGGAATGAGATTATTGCACGAGCAAGGAAAGAAGGCAGCAAGTGCCAGCCGCTCCTTGACCACAGATCTGATTAAAGGGAGCTCCTGCCACGGGAGGCCTTGCAGGCTCCCCTCTTCTATGCCTGAGACAGTAAACAGCAGATATTGCAGAGCTTCTATAAGACCAGAGCCGAGAGAATAAAGAGATGCCGAATTACTTTCGATGGAAGCCATATTGATAAGCTCGACAGAATCACGATCGTGTGAGGGAGATGAGAGTAAATCCATGAAATGAAAGGTTTTTATTGCAACTGCCTCCGAGGGAAAGAGTTGACAGCAAATGGTCCACGCGACGAGGAATAGGAGCAAGGCAGGACTATGCCTTAATTGAAAATGGAGGCCAGCAAGGATGAGACATGGAGTTTCGAAAAGAGAGCAGAGGGCAGAAGTTAAGGGCGATGGGATGGCTGGAAAAGGAATGGAGGAGGGGAGAACAAGCGGGGCTAGGTGGAAAGGGGCGAAGCCAAGGGGAGGCATAAGGCCCAACCCCAAGCAAATGTAGTTCCAAACATTATTCCCTATACTTTGAACTCTTCTATTTTCATTCCCATTTGAGTGTATGAGATAAGAGCAAAGGGTAGTTTTGCTATTCATTATGGAACGTGCTTAATTGAGGGAGGGTTCCCATTCTGCTTTAGATGGCCTTGAAGAAGAGAGGCCCCCAGGTTGGCCAAGCTATCAGCTGCCGAGTTGTTGATTCTGAGAATATGGAATGGTTCATAGGAACTGTGCATGAGAAGCTTGACTTTTTTGTACAAGTGCCGGCATTTTACTGCTCCCTTAGGGTAGCCATTGAGCAATTTGGATATGACGTGTTTAGAGTCTCCAAAAATCAGGACCTTTGGGTAATGTTTCTCTTGAAGGATCTGCAAACCTTGGAGGAGAGCTAACCACTCTGCTTCATTATTGGTTTGGGTCCCTAGTCCCCAGGCAAAGGTTTGTTCCATTTGTCCCCCGGGATCCAAGAGGATCCCCCCGCTCCTGCCACCCCTTTTTAGTAATTTTTATTTTATAATAAATACTATATTTTTTTTGGAAAGACATTATTTAAACTACAACAACACTCTTAGGATCTCAATCAAAAGACAAAAAAGTAACTAACTACACAATGATAACCATGAATATCAGTTATTTTATTTTGTTAATTCATAACATTTGATTTATTAAATTAAAATTATTAAAAATAATATAAGGTAATAAATTTAGTTTTTAATAATATTGGATTTTCTTATCTACTTTTTACTTATTTTAAATTATATTTTATTTTGTTAATTCATAATATTTAATTTAATAAACTAAAAACATTTGAAATAATATGATATAATAAATTTAGTTTTTAATAATATTGAATTATCTCATTTACATTTTTCTTATTTTAAATTGAATATTATAAAGCATAATTTTTTTATTTAAAAAAGAATTTTATATTAAAAAATGATATAATTTTTTTTAGTTTTAAGTATGACTATATTTATATGAAAAAAATAAATAAGAAAACATAAAATAATAGTAAATGTAATCTAATTTGTTTTGTTTTTTAGATTGAATCAAATAAGTTGAAAATTATAACAATATGTTTCATTCACAATATAAACATTAATATTAAAGGAAAAAAAACTCAAAAAAATATAATAAAGACTCTATTAATTTTGTAAGTACATTTTTTTTGTTGGTAGAGTGGTGGAACCCCGAAACTGACTACCTTTCAGCTTAGGGAACCACAACTTTTCTGTTTAGAGAGCATCTTAACCATACACATTTATATTAATCTATAAATACAATTAAATGATGTAATTTCTCTTTCAAGAAAATTTCTACATCATTTTTCCACCATTCTCTTTGGATTTTAATCTCTTTTAAATTTGGTAGTTTTTCTATACCTACAGGCAATCCCTTCAATGACCAACAATCAATTATGCTCAAGATTTGAAGTTTGGGCATAATTTGTTCATTCCACACAACATTTGATGAAGAACTCGCCATACTCTCTAACTTAGGTAAATTGCGGAGATTCAAACACTCTAACATAGAAAATCCAGTAACATTTTCCCGTGTTCCTATCCCCAACTCCGTCATCTCAATGCACTTGTCTATGGTCAATGACCTTAAATTTGGCACTCTCTCCAAAGGACGAAGTTCCCTTATTTTATAACAACCTACCAAATATAACTTCTCCAATTGTTGAAAGTCGCAAATACAATTGGGTAGTCTTCTGCCATGGTAACTTTGAAGCCAAAATCTATGCAGCTGCTTCATGCTCTGCATGTCTTGCGGGATATCCTCCATCACATCATCGTCTTCCACATCAAAGACCAATGTCAAGTCCCTCATCTCCACCCAACTTCCCATGATACCCTCTACTTCCATTCCTGCCTTTACATATACTTGAAGCCGCATCAAATGTGGACAACGCGTGAGATCCCTCAAACTGCAAACACCACTCTCCACTTCCTCCACGTCCATTATACTCTTCTCCGTCGTCTCTGATGTCCACAACCCCAAACTATTCAATGATGTGAGTTGAGAGATCTCACGGGGAATTCCTCTTAAGCTACAACATCTGCTTACATCTAAAGTCTTGAGATTTTCCAGCTGTCCTATCTTACGAGGCAACGTTTCTAGCTGTCTACATGTATTAAGCTTCAAAAACTGAAGCTGAGAAAGACTGCAGATGTCTTCAGGTAAATCCTTGATTAACGTCTTCTGCAATCCGAGATACTGAAGCTGTCTAAGAAGGCAGAGTGATATGGGCAACGATTCTATTTGAGTGCCTTGGAGATCCAAAACCCTGAGAGAGGTGAGATTCACTAAAAAGCCATTTGGAACTTCTCTTAAACTTTCATTATAATCCATCAGCAAAGTGAGTAGGTTGGGGCATCTGAAATCTGTTGGCAAAACAGAAATATTATTGTACCCAATCGCTATTCTTTTGCAATTGTGAATCTCTTTTTCAGCCAAGGGAAACTTTTGGAGGTTTTGACGTGGCCTAAAGAAGCAGTTCTCTTCCTTCTCGGCAATAAAGATTGCCATGTCATGTACAACATCGTGAACCCGTATCTTCTCCCACCCATAATCATCAACAACAACCTCAAACAAGCAGCGTTCTACTAATAATTTGACATAGCTGCGTCCTAAGTCCAGTAGATAGCTGTGGCTGCTCTCTCTGCTATTGACCAGTCCTTCCGCTATCCACAATTCCATCGTTGAGTCCACAGTATAATACCAATCTTCGGGAAAGGTAGCACAGTACAGAAAACAATTCTTGATGTTGGAATGCGGCAAACGATCGTAACTCAATCTGAGTCGCTGATACATACCTTCATCAATGCGGGTGGATGCTAGAAAAAGAGGATCCACATGTTTGATCTGATTGAAAGCAAGATTCCAGTCAACTAAACTAATATTACCTCTCATTGCTGCCGCTACAACATTAATGGCCAACGGCAAACCATTACAGTCTGCCGCAATTAGTGTGGCCACATCCTCTATTTCTTTTGTCGGAGCAGTGCCATCTTTGAAAGCTCCTCTGCAAAACAATTGCCATCCTTCATCCGTGGATAGCCGTTGTATATGTATGGAGAAGTCTTCTTCCCCCATTCTTCTAATCACATCTACACTGCGCGTAGAGATCACCACTCTGCTACCTTTATCATTGCCCATTGGGATGCCCAAATCTTCTTCGAGATGAAGGTCCTTCCATAAGTCATCCAATATGAGAAGAAATTTCTTCTCCCTGAGACATGCGGAGAGTTCCATCTTTCTGGTCTCAACAGCAGAACTGCTCCCAAGATCTAAATTGATTTGCTTGGCGATATCACTCTGCAAGCCCGGAATGCTATAATTATCAGAAACAACAGTCCAAATTACGGATTCAAACTTACCTTTCTTGTAGGCGTTGTAGATTGTTTTGAGCAGAGATGTCTTGCCGATACCTCCCATGCCATAAACTCCAATTATGCGAAATTGATGATCTTCATTGTCGATCCATGTCTGCAGCCGCATTTGGGAAGATTTAATCCCCTCTCCCACAAAGCCCAACTGTGGTACTGGCTGTAGCAACCCCTCTGGTCGCAGTGGTGCCAACGCTACAATTTGTTGAGCATTGCCAATTATTGAAATATCCCTTTGAAGATCTGTAAAGAGTGGATCGAAATTTTGAGTCCATTCTCTAACTTGTGTAGAGAGTGTTGGTCTGCAGAGAAGAAAATCCAGACATCCATTCTGTTGTTGGGCACGATCCATGACGCGTCTGGCATCATCAAGAGAACCGTGCAGCCTTTGAGACCACTCTTCCACGGTGCCCGGGACACTTCTTTGATCGTATTGAAATCGATTGGTGATATCTTGTAAGAGGACCTTCATACGATGGAGCTTATCTTGCATAAGCTCAGTGTTTCGATCCAAATGAATACGATCATCTATGAGTTGGATGAGCCGAGTAATAGCAACGCTAAGAACGCTGCTGACGGTGTTGGCTGCTGCTCCAGTCATAACGCTCTCCATGACTAATCCGAAGAAATTTGGATGCAGGAACTTTGGAGAAATTTGGATGCAGAAATTTGCAACAAAAAGATTTACAGGAGAGTGGAGAAATCAATCCAATTAATATAGGAGAACATGCGGTAAGTAAAGTTTAAATGCAGTGCAGCTTCACCATAATTTCATCTCAGAAAATACAAAGGAACGCTCACTTGTCATCCACAGAGTGCGCTGTCACGGCAGCCCCTTGAAAAGCTAGCCGGGCAACTTGGACTGGACGGCCGTGTTTGGGACCCACATTGCCCATCAGATGGTTTCAGTGGAAGGACGCATGTGGGCATGCCACTCAAGTTAGTATCAACTATTTCCATAATTTCATCTATATCAGAAAATACAAAGGAACGCTCAGTTGTCATGCACAGAGTGCGCTGTCACGGCAGCCCCTTGAAAAGCTAGCCGGCCCACTTGGACTGGACGGCCGTGTTTGGAACCCACATTGCCCATCTGATGGGTTCATTGGAAGGACGCATGTGGGCATGCCACTCAACTATTTTCCCTAGTTATAAAAGTGTTTTCATTTGTTTGGTGTCTCACAACACCCAAAAAGTCAAAAGTCAGTTTAGGAGTGCAAACCTTTTTCATACTATGTTACATACATTTTTTCCCAAGAGAATTCTCTATCATTTCATATAAAAGTGATACGATGTTAGTGGGTATCATTTCATATAAAAGTGATACGATGACGATTTATATCACCTGTGTTAGTAGGTAGGTGGAGCGAAGATTGATTAGGTTTCTTCGTATTATTATGAGAGCAAAGTTTATTAGTATAACATAAAGGTAATATTTATTTTTTTTTTAATTTTTTTTATATGTTTGAGTGTTTTTATTTTTTCAGAAAGAAAAAAGCCTGTCTTTGTTATTCTTAGAAGAATCAAAGGTCATTAGTACAATCATTCTGTATTTGGGTTACACACAAAAACAGCCCACAGGAGTTCTGCCAGGGGGAATGCATAACAACAGTAATGATAGATCCCATCAGAAAACTGTCTCATCATAAGAGGACTGTCATTTCATCCACATCTACCGAGTGCCAAAGGGCTCTGAACAACATTCTAAAAGTGAGCACTCTAACATACATATCAAATATGAGGGAGAAAATCCCTTTTAACCATCTCAGAAAAGCTGAAGAGTGCCCTGAGAAACCAAATGGTTCTCAAAATATTCCATAAAACTGCCTTTACCCTGAGGAAAGGTGAGTGCATCTTTAGAGAGACGGTCAGCCATCCGATTGTGCTCTCGGTAAATGTGGGTGAATGACAAATCCTGGAAGCTAGAAATTAGCTTTTTTGTCTCCCTACACCAATGAGCCAGATCAGGCGGGGAGAGAGCAGTCGATCCCTTCATCCAATTGATGATTACTTGATATGTTCGAGTGTTTTGTGACTTGTGATTTGTTGGACGAACTTTTGGTCCGAGAAACCACAATCTAGGGGTATTTAAGTCGTTAAAATTACTCGAAGATTGTACCGGACTGGGACCCCACCAACCCTTAGCATGGTTGGATTTGCATTTTGATATTGGGCTACCAAGCAAACGAAACCCCTCTCGATTGTTTGGTCTACTAGAATTTGACTCATAAATGTAATAATTGATTTTCTTTTTCAACTAGGAACAAAACAAGTAATTTGATATTATGAGGTGAATTAAAGTTATATATATATCAAATGATCTTTTGCCAAAAGATTTTTAAGTGAAATAGTAATCTTTAAACAACATATTGGATGTTACTGAATAACACATCGTTTGGAAACTATGTAAATTAGCTAATTGAATTTAAGTTGATTACAAAAAAACTGTTTTGTAAAAAAAGGAATAAAAGAAAGAGAAGAGAGAACTAATAAAATTGTAAAGATCAAATGTTACAAGTTAATGTAACATGGATCTCTTCCACATGCAGATAGCCTTCAATCATCTCTAGATCCTTCAATTTTCTCATTTTTATAATTGCATAATCTTTTGGGTTATTAGATTCATTTCATTTCCTCTTAGTAGCATTGTGTTTTATTTCCTCTTAGTAGATGTATATAGTCATTAGATTCATTTCATTTCCTCTTAGTAGATGTATATAGTCATACTTGTTGAAAAGTAGAGTATTGAACTTTGACAATTAGGTCTGTGCCTTTAAAAACAAAATACAACATTCATGTTATAGGTGCATGTAGGTTGAGACAGCTGAAATTCCTGTTGTATCGAAAAGAATTCGTCGGATAGATACTCGAACTTGGTTGGCCTTGGTGATGAAAATGTAAACTTTTGCTTGGCCTTGGCTTTGGGTCTTCTCCTTCATCAGCCATGGGGTGGTTCATAAGGTGATTTATAAGGCAGTTCATAGCATTCATGTTATTGGTGTATTTCTTTTTTTTGCTTGCTTAAGGGATAATGTATTTTGACATATCCCATCTACAATCCATACTATCCAATTTCATTAGCTTTCGTTTAGGCATGAAAGCAATTTGAAAAACTATACACCCACATAGTAATAGGATAAGAGACGACACATTATTGTTATATATCTTTGAAACAACATTCTCTCTATAGATAATTGTCTAATAAGTAACTTGTTTCTAAATCATTCTATACAGTTCATAGAAAGATAGAAAATGAGGAGCCTCTATGCTTTCATAATTTCTAATATAATTTAAATTTTGATTGAGACATAATTCATATTATAATTCAAATTTTGATTGATGTATTCTTACTTATATCCTTGCATCTATATCCAATTTGTAATTCTTCAACTTCTTTATACTTAACTTCACCACCTTTTTCCTCTTCATAAGTCTCAATATGGATGGATATTATGGTGTTTCTTCTAAATTTATCCAAGTATTATCCATTCAAATGATATCCTAAATACTAAAATTTCCATAATCCAAATAGTATTATGAAAATAAGTAAAAATCATGTTTAAATTCATGCTTAAAGCAAACTATGGATACCATTTATCTGAGCCAATTTTAAGGGTCTTTCTAAACTAAAACCAAAAATTGAAATTTCACCTTGTTAAGGCCTTGACAAACTTCATGCCATAGGCCACTCTTTTTAAGATTTCATTGATCTTCACTACAAAGAATAACAAGCCACTGCCACCTTCCTCTTTTAGTAAAAGACAAGCGACCTAGACTTATAACGAAGACAAGCAACCAAAAATTCTAATATACACTCTAAAAAAGGTGAGTGACCAAATATTTTAATAAAATTATTTTTGTTATAATCTAATGCTTTGTGACACTTTCTAAGAGTATGTCAACATGATGATGCTCTAAAGAAGTATCTTCACCAAATCAAACATTTAAAATTGACCAGCAAGTTGGCAACATGATGATAGTCTAAAGAAGTATCTTGACCAAATCAAACAAAATGTGAATTTAAATTTAAATTATCTTGCTATTTGAATTTAATTAATAATTAATAAGAAATTAACAAGAGGCGGTATGTCTCTATCAATTGCTTAAAGCAAAACGACGAAATTGGGAAAGAACATTCAAGGCAATTGCCATCTCCCGCTTACATTATTGGGATTTTAATTCAATTAAATACAAATTTAATTATTTACTAGCAATTGTACCTAGGGGTCCAATAAAAGAACGCCGTTTTGTAAGGTAAGTTTCATACGACTGCATCACTTCTTATTTATATTTGCTGGATATTTCAGTCAATATCCCCGTGCAGATGGAGATTCATTGGTCTATTCGGCTGGCTTTTGTGAATTGCGAAGGTGGTTCTCTACGTAACCTAAAAAACCTAAGCAATCCAATGTTCTCTCAATCTTGAACGACGACTGGAATGCATTGAACTGTTAAATTCTTGGAATCCGTGGGAACCAATAGAAGACTCTCTTCCATCAAAATCCTATGGAGCTTAGCAACTGAGAAAATGTCCTTAATTGATATATACCTCGGGAAACTTCCAGGAACCCTAAAAATGAAATAAGTCAGCTCAAGCCTGATAAAGACAGGCTTTATTGTCCACTCCAACAACTCTACAGCAACCCCATCTGCTATGTATATCTGCCAATCAGCAGCACCAGCAGTCGGCCTTGCTGACATGAGAACTCAAACTCAGAATCACACAACAAATCAAACAATCAACGCAAAATTAACCATTAAGATTAGTTGGGGACTGGTGCTTACTGTTAACAGTTTGCCTCGATTATATACCAGCAAACCCGCATCATTAACCATGGATTATAATCAGCAATAAATCAAACTTCGTAGCGACCATAGCTTTCTGCTCCCTCCCACAGTTCGTCTCTACAATATGGCGGCTAACTTTTCAGATGCAACCCAGTCTAGCACGCAAACATCCCATCGAAGCATTGAAATAAGTATAGAAAATCTCCACATACCTTGACCTAAAGCATGGCAAAATAAAATATATAAGAAATTAACCATAGACTTTGGCCACCAAGTATCAAACAGTGATACCAAACACCTACAATCCGACAAACATATTTCTCACCACGGGGAATCTCCTTCAATCCCGATGCATAGAATACAGATTTTTTCTTTAGATGGTTTAATCTTGCATCACGGATTTGGAATTTGATGTAAAAAACTTGGAATTATAATTTATTAAAACTTTTTAGAATTAAAAAACCGAAACCCAGACACCTATAATCTGACAAACATTTTTCTTATTATAAAAAATCTATCACTTATGAAGCTTCATAATAGCAAACTCCTCTGGACAGTCTAAAAAGTCAGAGTTCTAATTTATGTCAAAAGCTTGATCTTGATTTATTTTTCCAACAGAACAAAATCAATGAGACATAATTATATTTTAATAAAAATAAAGATAAACTCTTCTTGATCTTGATTTATAAACTTACTGCTTTCCCAGCCTCAACCCCCACGAGGAGCCTGGAAAGCCAAAGACCCCAACTTTGAACAGAACCGTTTGATCCCTCCTCGTCCTCGTCTACCAATAGCAGGATCTCGTGTATTTCCCCATCTAATCAAGCCCATAATGATTTCTAAAATAAGACCCTGTCAACATGGTCCTCTTCCTCGACCCCCTCCATCTATAGCACTGCCCATCACTGTGCTGTCTCGGAAGTCTCCCCACAGCTACATCTAGTCCTAACGATATCCACAGTACAACAAACCCTAGAGCCGCCCCCACATTTATCGGTGTCAGGCCATCTTTAGCGGCAGTAATTTAAAATCCATTAATGGCAACTTTACATCATAATTATCTATTTCAATGCTGGTTTAGAACTATGTTTCTAATCGACCCAGTTTCGTTAAGTTATGGAAACAACGCTACAAAGGTCATGCTTCATTCAAAAGAGGCTCTATCTAGTAAGAAGCTAATCGAAATTAAAGGATTTCAAAACTCCACCCCGTCCATAGTGAACCAACCTGCGATTCGTGATAATAGGATTTAGCAATACTTATACTTTAGGCTATTTTTTTGCGAATGTTTTTTTTTAAATTGAGAGTCACCCATGGGCCATACACAAAGATATAGATCATTTGAAACGAATGGAAAAATGAAATATAGCTTAGACACGCGGCTACAATGTTATATTGCACTAAATACACAAATGGCAGGCATTCATATAACACAGACCAACCAGGCACAAACCGCCAGGTATAGACCTGCACTGAGACAATATTCCATTAAGCACGAAGAAGGGTTGTGTCTTGTTCAACGACATCTTTTATTCTTGAGAATGAATCCACACAAGTAATGATGCAGATACAGATCCGCATTGATCCTTAGAAGCTTGAATGACAAGGGGAGTTGAAGAAATGCAATTCTACTGTCTATTGACAATGAATAGGTCTCTTCTTGCAACGTGTATACAAATTTGTGAACTGAAAAGAATATCCTTGTTGGGAGTGTTGTATTTAAATACGTATTGCCACGAATCCATGCAGATACAAGGTTGTTTTTTATTTGAGCTTTCGAGGTCCAAATGTAGCTGGGAGCTCCAGATGCAGTCTTTGTACGACAAGATGAATGTTGTTCGCCATGCATCATTCATAGAGGTGCTCAAAGGATACAGGATGGGAAAAGAACGAAGAAATAAGCATTCTTATATGACTGACTGCTTCAGTATCTCAAATCTTTAATGGTGTTGTTTTGCCACACAAATTCATTGCTTGTTTTTTGCTTTGATATTGCCTCAACCGTAATAAGCAAAGGAGTTGAGTTTCTTGCATGTGTAATGCTTTCCAAATAGATTTATTGTATATGAAATTTGTTAACACAGAAAATTGGGTTACCATGGGTTGCTCTGCACTATGAAGGAAATCCCTAGTGTGGATCACGATGCCAGAGCTATTGGAATTCAACAATGTAATACTCATACCCTTCAAAGAAGCAGTCGACACTCACGGGTGTTCGCAAGGACTAGACTCCAAAGTTTCGATACAATTACTGACAACATTCAGGCAAGTCTGGATGGCATTACTGACAACATTCGGGTAAGTCACTTGACATACCATTTGCTTGCAAAACAAAATCCACAAAAAATTTAGTTTTCACTTATTTTATGGCGTACCAACTGCCCAGAATTGCTACTTATGGCTATTGACTTCTGGCTTAACACACAAACTTGCATAGAATTGGTTAATATATGCTTGAGTAGCAGCAATGTGCCCATAACTGCTCTTTTCAAGTTCATTCACGCTATTAAACTTACCCAGAATGCTAAAAGACTATTCCTGTATTGCATTAGAACCAGAGTAGCCCTGAATCACAACCAAAATTTGATGATTCCCGTTGTTTCTATGCACAAAATTTCTTGGAATTGGGATAAATTGTTGTTTCAAGTTTGAGATTAACAACCAAGGACGCGTAGGAAGATGCAGTAGAATCATAATTCATGCAATATACAGTCATAACTTTGTTGACTAGTTTAGCTTCTATTTCTTACACTCCTTTGCATTCTTTATTCAAGATCTATGATTTGGTAAAATAATTGCAGAAAATGAAAAAAATATGCTAAAACTTAAAGAGAGATGAAATATCTTAGCCACAACTCGGTAGGTAGAAATCCTCCTATAAAGTCCTAATTACCCGAAATTCAAAGCTCCAAGCCTTGCAATACAATATGCAAATGATTAGTAATACTAACCGAACCATGACGAGCCATTCCTGAAACTCTACTGGACTCCAAATCTAAGGAATCAATCCGCTTGAGCCTTTGGCCATGAGATTTCGCCTGCAGCTTGTTTCCTTCTTCGTTCTAAACTCCAACCATCGCCTCTGTTTCTTTGGAGGCCATCTCTGGTAGCTCTATGTTTTCTTCTTCCATGGAAGCCATCTCTGGTTGCTCCGTATTTTCTTCTTCCGTGGAGGCCATCTGTGGTCCCTCCACATCTCCAGGAACTGTGAGCGTCGACACAGGCTGTTGAATTACAGCCTTATCGTCATCGTGCTGAAAAGGACGAGGAAAGTTCTGCACGACATTCTGCACAATTCCGCCCATGCAGGCTCCGACATCGGCGCCGACTTGTCCTAATCTCATCCTGAGCTCGAGCACCGGAGGACATCCGCTTTCCCTTGTGGAACCGGCCGCCGTCCGTCTCTTGCTGAGACGAACCCTGTCGTAGCTATTCCCCTGCCGTTTACCCTGCCAAGGCCACGGGGATTGAAGCACTTCGTTCTGAGACGATGATGATGGGAGCCATGGGAGCGCTAATGATGAGAATGGGCGATGATGTACAGTTGAGAATGATGAAAGGAAGAGGGAGACCGGCTTCTTCTCAGTAGAGGCGCTTATTTTTGTGAATCCTGCAGCTGCTGAAATGATGGAACAGTTGGCCCTTCGCATTGTCACTGCCAACAGCTTCATTCCATGGGTCGATATGCATTTAAGGAGGAGCAGATCAAATTCAACCAAACAGATCAAATTCAACGAAATAGATTGATGCAATCGTCGGACAAAGCATCCGACGGCTGGGGCGTAAAAATGCATTTATTATGGGGAGTCTACTCCCATTTGGTAACGCCTTACGGCGTAATTATGAATTGGTAGGATCGTGAGGTGAGCTGATGCCCACTTACTGTTTTTAATGTCAGAGAATCTACTTAATACATTAAAGACTGGACACATCAAACGCGTCTCAAACAAGACGCGTGACTATCTAGTCCTAGTTCTACCGTAGGTAGGCAGAGATTAATATATTGAAAAATAGTTTGAGATTAATATATTGAAAAAAAATCATATTTAATGACTTGGTGTATTTGGCGTGTGGTGTTTATTTCTCTAATTGTTTTAAAAATGTGTGTTGGTGCTATTTATGGTATCCAATCTCTCTGTATTCAAGAGAGCACATCATGTGTGTTGGTGGAGTTTCTTCAAATTCTGAGAACACCAGTGAAACCCAAAGTTGTTTTTACCTTTTTGTGTAGAGATATTTCGTTCACGGTTTACATGATAATACCAAACCAAATTATTGGCATTTATTCATATGACAAATTGTTTTTTTTTCCCTGAAAAAAAACATAATTTAATTTCATCTTTTGAGAACAAAATTACATTTGTAGATACACAATTTGTGTATTCAGAGAGTACCCTAAAGGTCCAAACAAAGAAACAAAAAAATGGACAAAAAATCAGTCCCTCCTAACCACATATATCCACATAACATCTGAAGAAATATATCAAGATTCAAACCACATACTGAGATATGGCCCCAAAGTTCCAGTAACAAGATCACTACAAATATTCTTACAGTTAACCGACGAACCATAGGCAAACAGAAAGATCGAAAACTGCCAAAAAAATAACTGAAAAGGATCACCGAGCCGGTATATAGAAGCCAAAAAATAGAGTTCATGTCTGATCAGCCCTTTCAATAAAAGTTTTATGGTAATATTCATGAGTTGCACCATCAACCTGTTTAAGGATCTTCCATTGACCCAACGTCAATAGTAGACCCTCCTTCGAGGCCTTGCCCGCCTCCCTGTTAATCTCCTTGTAGACATGTCAGCATGAAAAAGAATCATAAGATCCAATGATATCTGAAATAAGCAAAGGGAGAGCTTTCATGGAATCCGATGACTTGGTTTTTCTCCATTTTTCCCAAGCCTGTACTATGGTTAACCCCTCCCATTTGCAAAGGATGCCAAAGATCTTGGAGCATTCTCTCCATACTTCTTTAATGTATGAGCAATGCAAGAAGAGATGTACCATCGGTTCTTCTGCATTTTTACATAGGGAACACCAACCTGGTCCTTGAAAGCACCTTTTTTGAAGATTATCCCAACATGGTGCCTTGTTCTCAAGAACACACCACATGAAGAGCCTGCATTTTGGTGGGCAATTGATCTTCCAAAGATATTTCCACCACCAAACCTCAGCCCTATTCACACCATCAGCACTGAGTACAAGGTATACTGCCTTTGGAGTGTATTTCCCAGTCTGATCCGCATCCCAAATGAGAACATCCTCCCTATCACGAAGCTTGATTTGTGCATGGTTCATTGCCTCAAAATACACTTCCATCTCCTTACTTTCCCTGTCAGGAAGTCCCATATCTCTTTCTCGAATCCATGTATGTTCCCACTAATTCACCTACGTTGATGTCGAGGGTTGGCTAAGGAAGAAAATTCCTCTATGTCTCAATGCCCTCACCGTATCATCCTGAAGGATGTGTTCTTGATTACACCCGACCCACAGGTCCTCCCCAAATCTGAGATGCCTACCATTCCCAATATGCTAGGCCATTTTAGCCTCTATGATCCCAAAGGATTTAACAATTGCTTTCCAAAAGATCCAGCCCCTGACATGTGATTTTGCAGGATTCTAAATCCAATCCTCCACCGATCCAGGACCATTATATTTTTGGATCATAATCCGAGTCGATAGACTATCAGTCTTCAATAATGTCCAACCCACTTTTGCAACTAGAGATTTGGAGAATAAGAAGATGATTTTAAGACCCCACCCACCCAGTGCTTTCGGGATGGCAATACTCTCCCACCTAACCCAAGGAGTAACATGGCCTTCCTTTTTACCACTCCAGAGGAAGCGAAAACAAGTTCTGCACGCCGCTTCCAAAATGCCTTTTGAGATCCAGGTCAAGGACATCCAATAGACCGGTATGGTCTCCAACACAGCTTTGACCAGCACCAGTCTGCCGGCTCTAGATAACCATTTATGGCTCCAAATCTTCAACCATTTTTCCAGCTTTTCCAACAACCATGTCCAGTCCTGTTTCCGGTAATCATTTGGCTTCAAAAATAACCCCAGATATTTTACCCCTCCCTCAAGACTTCCAGTATTTAAAGGAAAGAAGTTCAAATATTCATGCCGCTCCACTTCACTCAGTAGATGGGTGGACAGGGTAGATTTCCCAAAATTTATTTCCATACCAGTCGCTTTTGAAAACACCTTCAGTATGTCATATAGGGTATTTAGTTCTCTAACTGATCCAAAACAGAAGATAAGGACATCATCTATGAACAACAAATGAGTCATTTGTACTTCCTAAGAAATCTGGATACCTCTGAATGTTCCCAATCTTTTAGCCTCCTTAATGGATCTGCTAAGACCTTATGCCACCAACAAGAAAAGGAGTGGAGATAAAGGGCACCCTTGATGCAACCCTTTCTCCGCATGAAAGAAGGGTGATGTAGCACCATTGAATAGTACCGAGAAAGACACAGTAGTGATACAACTCATAACCCCTCTGATGAAGGCAATGTCAAACCCTAAATGAGTTAGAAATAACCAAATATACATCCGGCTTACCTTATCATACGCTTTGGCAAGGTCAATTTTCAGAATAGCACCCTTAAGATTTTTAGTTTTCATGCTATGAAGGCCCTCCTGTGCAGCACCAATGGCCTCATGGATATGTCGCCCCTCCATAAACCCAAACTGTTCTTCTGTAATATGCTCAGAGAAAATCCCCTTCAGTCTCTAGGCAGTCACCTTGGTGACCACCTTGTAGATACAGTTGCAAAGAGAGATGGGTCTAAAGTCATTTAGAGAGGCCGAATTTTCCACCTTAGGAATCAATGCAATAAAGGTAGAGTTGAAATTGACCAGAATCCTCCTAGAAGTTCTGGTGTCCTCCACATCCTTGAGAAGATCACCTCCCAAGGTCCCAAACAGTTCTAGAAAGAAATCGATCATCCAATCGTCTGGCCGAGGACTTTTGTCCTTCTGGAAGCTCTACAACACAGCCTTGAGTTCACCTTCAGAGACTTCCTCCATCAGAGCCAAGTTATCTTCTTCATCCATAAACGTAGGAGAAACTTGAGTAATACGAATTACTTCAGCAAGCGAAGCCTGAACATGTGCTTTGTAAAGCTTCTTGAAGTGTTCAATCCCCGTATAATCCATGTCTTCAAAAGTATCATGTGTAGAACCTTGATCATCTGTAAGGCTCCAAATAGTATTGGCTGCCTTCCTTCCTCTGGCATATGCATGAAATAATTTTGTGTTGTCATCCCCACATTCCATCCAAATCACTCTACTCTTCAACCGCCACGTTTCTTCCTTCTCCATAAGTAAAGTGAACCTCCTCCCTTCCAACTGAAACAACACATCCTTTTTCATCTGATTCAACATCCCACCTCCATCCATATTGTAGATCCTTGAAATTTCAAGTTCAATCTGTTGCCGTTCTCTATCCACCCTCTTTTGCTTGTCCACCGCCCAAGATTTGATAGCATCCTTCAAAATCTTGATATTCGTTGCAAACTGAAAGGCTACAGTTTTCCTATTCCTGGGGTCAAAGGGAATCCAACTAGTGGAAATCAAGTCCAAAAAACCCTCATCTTTAAGCCAGGTCTTATTGAATTTCAGGGGACTAGGTGGTTTAATAGGACCATTCTTGAATTCCAGAAAGATTGGGAAGTTGTTAGACTGTCCACCTTTCCCAACCCATTGTCTGATAAAATGATCATTGTCCACTATCGTTTCTGTCACCAGAAACCTATCTAGTCTCTTTGCAATTCTCTCATCCCCACATCTATTATTTCTCCAAGTGGGTGAGAGCTTATAGGGCTCAATATCCAACCAGTTTTTCCCCACCAATTTTCGGGTGAAATATTTAGTCAATAAATCAGCACGCGCATGAGGCCCCCGTAGCTCATCCTGCCCCAGTGAGAAATTCAAGTCTCCTCCAATAATTAAAAGCTCACCCCTCATGAGAGAGTTGTTAAATAGTTTCTCCCAAAATGGAATCCTATCTAAGTAAGGGTCATAAATGTTGACAACATTGTAGATATCTACCTGTTCCAGGGCTTTAAAAGTCATACCCAGAACCAAATCCATACCCCAAACATTCAGGGCCAAAACATTCCTGGCATTCCAACCAATTGCCAAGCCTCCAAAACGTCCTCTAACATCCAGAGTTTAAAAAATCTAGCCGGCAAACCAACTTTCCAACCTAGCTTTTGTTTCCTCACCTACTCCCAAAGTCTCTTGAAGCAACATAATATCAGGGCGATCTAAATCAACCACCCTTTGGAGTGCTGATCATTTTTGGGGACTAGCAAGACCCCAACAATTAAAAGACATAATCTTCATCTCCTACCATTCTTCTGGGCATGCATCCCTCTAAGTTCCCTTTCAATCAAAATTTGTTTTCCATTATGTAAATCCTTTCTAGCTCGGGATTGAGCTTTGGAAAAATGTGAAGTGCGACCTCTCCCCCTAGGAGTCTCAACAGTGGCTTTCCCCAGCCCCCCTGAAGTTCTTTTGGAACAAAAACGAAGGAAATAACCCGAATCAAAAGATTTAGGAGGAGAACACGGAGGATAAAGTTCAGGCAAAAACGGTTCTAGCACCATCACTGAAGGGGGTTCCTCAATACAAGTAGCAGAGATGGGTGACGGGAGCACATTAGGTTGTGAAGACAGAGACAAATTTTTAATCCCATCCACCCAATCTAGGCCCGAAACATTCAAATGATTTGTAAATAAATTAATAGACGGAGGAAGGGAAAAAGAAGAGATACTAGGAATAGGCGCCCCAAATAGGAATGGATCTCCCACTTGTCGGACCACCTCCGCCACCAGAATCCCTACTGCAGGAATATCCTCCTCCTCGCTACCATCCATAGTCTATGTCGCCGGTCGCAAAGGAGAAATCGGTGAGGATGGTGGATTAGTACATCCCTCCTCACCACCCAATAAAGAACTCCCACTGTTTTTTCGACGACCGTTTGAAGAGCGAACTGATAGAGAGCACTCCGTCGCTAGGTGCCCATACTCATGACAACGTCTGCATCTAAAGGGAACATTTTTCGTAGTCCAATACCTGATGATAGGATTACTGCCTCCAATCTATCCGCACAACATCAGAAGCCCGTTCCTGATGTTGATGTTAACAAGTATGCGATCCACCCTTTTCACCTTCGTAACCTTGTAGGATGTATCAGCTTCCAGGAAAGTGCCTAACAGGTTCCCAATGTGAGCAAAATGATCCTCAAACCAGAATGGTAGAGGGAGTCCCGAGAGTCTTACCCAAATCGACACTTGATCTACCCTTTCTCTGCTTGGATCGGACATAGGGTGACAATGTTTCAACAACACTGAGGCCTGTTCAAAGGACCAATTCTTACTTAACACCCATATTAAGTGTTCCTCATTTTCGAAATTAAAAGCATACCATCATTGCACGAGTCCTTCCACCTTAGGAACCTCTCCCATCTCTGCTGACCAGCAATCCTGTGCCCATTTGTTCACAGTTCGAACAGAGACCGACTTACCCAAGAAGCGACCAACCAGTGTGAGTTTATCCATCTGCTCCATCCTCTCCCAGCTAATGTCCTCCCCTACAACATAATTGATGTTTGGGTTCATTTTAAGCCAGTTTTCCTTCCTTTTACGGACCACCTTCTTTCTAGATCTACCATCTTCCTCACCGCTAGTGTCAGAGGTGAAAAAACCCTTCTCGAGTGAGCTTGAGCAACCCCTTTGTTCCTGCACACCAATTGAGCGACCCACAAACCCTAGGAGTTCATCCTTTGATAAAGAACCTTCGTTCCATGAGCGAGTGTCGACATCATCCCTCCAAATCCCATCAACAAACGGTTCCGAGACTCCCCAGTCCTCTACATGAGACGAGCCTAGTCTCTCTCTAGAAACCAAGGAAACCCTCTCCTGTCTATCAACAGTATCACCAACACCCAAGAAAATGTTTTCATCTGGTAGCTGAAACGACCGTGCAGAAGACAACAATAAATCCGACGGGGAAAACCCATCACAGTCCACCGAAAAAGGTTTTGCAGCAGAGAAACCCTTTGTCCAAGGCTACTGAAAGGCATCCACCCCTTCTGACACACCTCCACATGTCAAATGCCAAAAGACCCCATCTTCCAGGTGTTCAGTGGTGCAGTACACCAGATCCTCCTCAGCCATAGTGCATGGAGGTAAAACAGTAAAAAAACCCGGTAATAGTGAGGGCTGGTTTTACCTTCAAATCAATCAAATGGTTAGCTTGTCTCCCAAGAAAATAAAACCCGTTGCGGTCAACACCTCCGTACTCCTTTTAGCACCAATCCGCATGCCCAGCCTCCTGTCAACCTCGTGAGGTCCACCGCTTGCAGGCCATGCCTGCAGACAGTCCTAAACCCTAGGCATTGTTGCTAACCCTACGACTCTCGGTAGCTCCCTTCGGCCCCTCATAGTCTGATTAACCTTTTATTTTTTCATAAATACTACAATGTTACAATAAACTTCATGCTAGTTATAATGCAAATCCATTTCTTGTATGGGAGCATGAGAGTATGGGAAGTTCATGTGACAAACTGTTACATTGGGACCCTTTGGATAGACTGAACTCGAAATATTAAAGATTGGGTTTATGATTTGATTATGGACAAATGTTTTAATATGGGATATCATGTACGAAGAGAGGAAAATTTAATTTATAAAGACAAATTTTTTTTTATAGAGGCTTGGCATTATTTAAAAAGAGAGAAATATCATATTATAATTTAAAAAAATTCAATTCAAATGGTGTCTTATTATTTGGTTGGGCATTATTTAAAGAGAGAATGATCACATATTTTAATTAAAAATTAAATTAAATTAAATGCTGTCCTATTTTAATAAGAATATATATGTGACCTAGTATTATTTCATCACATATTTGGTCATTTCAAAGTGTATCTATCCTATCTCAATATGAATATATGAATAGCTTGGCATTATTTAAAAAGAAATAATGATTACACATTTTAATTAAAAAAAAATAATTCAAATAGTGTGCGATCTCAATATGAATATATATAATGGAGAAAAAAAGAAGTAAAACTAGTGTCAACCTATAATCCCCTCATTCCCCTTGTCAATATTCCTGTGTACATATGCAATTATTCCTCCTCAGAACCTCCTAAATGTAAAGATGCCCCATTGAAAGTTGGGTGTCCAAATTTTGCAGCTGAATAAAATCCAAAGGTCCAGTCAACTTGATGCCACTGTCATGTTTATGTACTGTCATCCCATTGAAAAACAACTCTATACTCCCTTGTGAAGCACCAAATAAGAGTAAAATGAAACTTTAATCCTATCCCTCTATTGCCATGTCTTTTGAGGGAATTGAGATATCGAAAAGCCCTCGAGAAGGCATTCTGAGAATGGGGATACCTAGTAGGACTCCGATTTCTAAAGGCATTTGGTAAACATTGCCAAATATCATGATAATTAAAAAGAGTCTGCAAGGAGTAAAGTTCACTGGTTTCTTGATAATCTAAAATAGCTTGTGGATGATGAGACTTAATTTGAAAGGAATCAGATAGTCTTCCATGATGATTTATGGAAGAGAATATATATTTGGCTCGACATTATTTAAAAAGAGAAACCACATATTTTAATTAAAAAAAAACATTTCTATTGTATTCTATCTCAATAGGAATATATTTTTGAAGTCGGACTATAATAGAATTATCTTATCTATTAAGAAATTTTCAAAATAAAAGCATTAAACGTTTTTTTATGTTTAAAGTTAAAATTAGTTTATACTATTTTTTTTAATTTAATGTTTTTGTTTAACATTAGACATTTGATAACAAAATTTAATTCAATTAGATTTCTATGTTTAAACATTTAAATGTAAGATGGATTCATGCTAGTTTATATTTTTAAATCCATTTTAATATAAATCTATATCTTAGAGGCATCTATACCAAATTATTTAACTTTTTTGGACATTAAATATGAGATTGCAAAATTTTATCCACATAAATATCTTCTAAGTTATAATCTCTCCCACCTCGTGGTGAGTTCCTAGGTTCTAAGAGCAACCTTCTTCTCTAGGTACATGAATGTTTTTTATGCTTGGGCTATAAAAATAGTAGTTAACTTCAGGGATTGATTTTAAGGGTGGATTTTAGCCCATGGTCGAATTTTAAGGGGTCACCAAAAAAGGTTGGGCAAATTTTTAGTATGAAAATGTTTTTTTATTTATTAATATATTAGCCCATTATTTATTAAACCCCATAACTACCACAAATCAAATCGCCTACACTGTGAAATATGGAAAATGGGGAAAATGGAATTTAGCCCACTCGATTATGGCTCAAATCTTGACTTCGCTCGGATTTTTCGGCAATGGAGGTGAATA